>CM076572.1:458067445-458164945 GCA_034641835.2 Pinus albicaulis
TCTCGTGCCCACAAGCGTTGAGTATGCGGGGTGGTTTTTCTACGACGGTGGTCGGCCGAGGCGGGGTTCACAACATGATTGCATGCCTTCTTCACTTGATGTTCAACAAATCATGCGTGATACAGACCATATTGATGTTAATCATCTCGCAACTTCCCTTGTGTCCGTATGGACTACAAGGGTCGCCCGTGGTCCGATGGATGATTGCTCTCTTCTCCTGGGCCGCACGTTTCCATTGTCGATAAGCTTGCACAATGGAGTACATTTCTTTGTCATATGTCAATAAGTAACTATGTCGTGATATTCATTCACCGTGAAATACCACCGGATGTCCCCTGCGTGGAGTAAGAATCGCCCCAATAGCACAGTGTCGCAGGTGCATCTGCCTCGATCTCAAATGGCTGTTGCAAGTGTGGTAACGTGAGCACTGGGGCGGAACAGAGGCGACTTTTCAATTCTGTGAACGCCTTCTGTTGAGGTTCCGACCAAATTTATTTTTCTCTCGCTCCTCCCTTGGTGACTTGACTCAAGGGCAAAGTGATATGAGAGAATCCCAACACGAACCTCCGGTAGAAATTAGCAAGACCCAGAAAGCTACGAAGCTTTGTTAGAGTGGTTGGGGCTGGCTAATCCCGAATGAATTGGATCTTGGTTCGATCCACATGCACCCCCCATTCATCAATAATGTATCCCAGATATTGAACCTTGGTCATACAAATGGTATTTTCTGCAAATTGGCATACAACTTAAAGGTTGCAGTTGTTTGGACAGACTGCTGATGTGGTGAAGGTGCTTTCCAAGTCCTGGTCGAAGACCGGAATATCATCCAAGTACAATTACCATAAATGAGTTGGTGAATGGCCGCAAGATGTCATCCAAGGTCCTCATGAAGGCATGAGCAGCTACTACACAAGCATGACTGTACCATTCGAAAAGGCCTTCCTTAGCTTTGAAGGCAGTCTTCCACACATCAGAGGGTTCAATTGGTACCTGGTGATACCCAGACTTCAGGTCGATCTTACTGAAATATTTTGCACCTTGGAGTTGGTCCAGAAGGTCATCAATCCGTGGATTGGGTACCTATTCCGGAAAGTGATCTTGTTCAGCGCCCGATAGTCAATACAGAGTCTCCATGTCCCATCCTTTTTCTGTACCAACACGATCGGGCTCCCACAGGGCGATGAACTTGGTCTGATGTGACCTTTCTGCAACAGCTCCTGAATCTGCCTCTTGATTTCATCATTCTCCAGAACAGAGCGCCGATAGATCGGTCCATTAGGTAGCGGCGCATCGGGGGTCAGATCAATCGGGTGCTTGACCTGACAGTGCAGAGGAACCCCTGTGGGTGAGGTGAATATGTCCCCGTACTCCTCCACAACCTTATCCATTTGTTGTTGTTGGGCAGAGGAGCCCTGTCTGGAGGTCGTGGCCACAGTCTTCTTCTTGCCCTGGGGGCGGATCATCAGGAAAACGAATTTCCTGGTTTGGGAAATGAGCTTACTACATTGTTTTGCAGTAACCAAAGAGATAGCGGCAGGAGGTGGTACCTCTGGTATCCCGTACAACTTATTTCCCAAAGTAACAATAACAGCACGAGGTCGAGACTCATACACAGCATGACGCTTCCACAAGTATGGTTGTCCTAATAATACATCAGAAACATCAATAGGAGCAACGTCACATAATACCTCATCCGTGAAGGGCTTGATGCTATAGGGAAGGCGGCACTGCTGGCTGACGCGGAGATCTCGCCCTTGGTGAAGCCACCCGATGGTGTATGGATGTGGGTGAGCTGTGGTCGGCAAGCCCAACCGCTTCACGGCGTCTGCTGAAATGAGGTTCTTTTGGCTCCCATTGTCGACAATGAACCGTACCGGGGAGCCCTTTACCCACATCTGGGAGTGGAAGAGACGTTCCTCCTCCTCTGGATCTTCTGGTTCCTCCTTTTGGATCTTTGCAGTGGCAACAATGGCATTGGGCTCCGCATCAATAATCTGTTTCCCTTTTTCATTCGCCTTTTCAGGTTCTGATTCGGAGTCAGAGCATGCATCTGACTCAGAAGCCCTCATCTCGGCCACTAGCGATTGCTTGGCCCGACACTCACTTGTGTTGTGAGTGGAGCTCTTATGGAACTCACACCACTTTCCCATGTCCTTCTTTGGCTTTGCGGTGCTGTTCTTTTCTTGTGGCTTCGATGAGTTGTCTTTAGCCGCCATGCCTTGGATCGGTCCTTTGTTCTACGGTTTGGAAGCACCTTTCCCTTGCTTTTGATTCGCAGATCCAAAGTCTCGCTTCTTTTGCTTGAATTTCTGCTCAATCTTGGCAGCATACCGGTATGCCGTACCAAGCGAGGAGATGTCGAGGAACTCCATTTCCTCCTGAATGTATCTGTGCAGACAGCTGCGATACTTTAGCACCAAATGTTTCTCTGAATCCTTGATACCCAACTTTGTGCGCAGGGTATGGAACAGATTCGTCAGCTCGTGCACATCTTGATCCCTTTGTTGTCGCAGCGTGGTCCATTGTATGTACTTGTCCTCATAGCTCCCCACGGGATAGTACTGTTCCTTGACGGCATCTCGGAAAGAATTCCAAGTTGGTACTGCCGAGAACAGAGAGGGTTCTGTCTGGTCCTTGTTCTCACAGTAGGTTTCCCACCAGTCCTTAACATGGGGGGTAGCTTTGAGGAGTGCAAAAATAATCTTCTCCCGGTCCGAAAAGTCATGAACCGAGAAATATCCTTCTAACAGATTCAACCATTTATCTACAGCATCTGCGTCTATTTGACCCTCAAATATGGGAATGTCAAAATTTACTTGTACCTTAAAAGGAGTCGCGCCTCCAGAGTGGCTGCTGGATGCAGATGCGCCGCCGGTGGGCAGCCGTTGAAGGATCCGAGCAAAGTTATCCATCATCGCGTTCCTTTGTGTTTCGAGGGCCTCCTCGAGCAATATTTTGATAGGATCTCCTACTCCCTCATATTTCTTTTCGTCCCCCATGGGCGTCCGTCGAGGTTTGCGAGGCTGATCTTGCAAAGGTTCCACCAGATCAAGCCCTAGCTCCTTATACCCCGACCTCGTTGGGGACATGCAAAGAAGGATCGAGAAAAGCAGACCGCTCTGAAAAAGCGTCGGAACCAAGTGTCGGAATTTCTGCCAAATGTACTAGTGAATGGATTGGATGAGTTCAGAATGCAATCAATTCTTCACACAGAGGTAGTGCAGCTACAAAGGAAGGTATGGAATGACAAGAAAATCAAATAAAAAACCTTCCAAGAAGGAGATTGGGCACTGTTGTATGATTCAAGGTTTAAAGGCTTCAAAGGAAAGATGATGAAAATATGGTTGGGGCCTTACACAGTGGAGAAATTATTTGATAATGGCACAGTTCAAATCAGTACCATAGATGAGGAAGGGACACTCTTTCTTGTCAATGGTCACAGACTTAAAATTTACAAGAAGCCTTTGTCAAGGGCAGAATTCATCAATTCAATAACCAGAGAGGTGTTTTTTGTTTTGCAGGTTGTTAATGGTTTCTGGAAAATATAGGGAAGCATTCATCTTATTTTCCCTTCTTCTATCTTTTCGTCCATCCCATCATTCACTCCATTCATCTTCGTATCTTCCTCCATCACCTCCATACACCACACTCCTCCATTCCTGAGCACAATGTAGCAAGAGAAGAAGCACACAAATAGACTGCTACAAACATCAGGAAGTTCCTTCAAAAACAAAGTTGTTCATGGAATGGAAAGAAGAACAACGAGGGTAGCTGCATAACAGATTATAGGAAAATGAGAATTCCACCCATGGCATCTCAAGCACCCCATGCGACATCCATAGTAGAGAGAAAAAATAGACAAATATTAGCAACTCATTCAGGAAGCTGCTCCTTCAGCAAGCTTCTCACTCAGAGAACGAGAATATGGTGAATAACACAACATCTAAAAATGCTTGTCTCAAACCTCCAGCTCTTGAAACTGCCTTGGAAAAAATAGGTAAGCTCATGTATAAGCTCTCACCCCTTGCTACGCATTCATAATAGCCAAAAATAATTAATTTTCAGACTTAGATTTTGAGGGGCAGAAAGGTGGCCAATTAACTCGGCCACCACTGTGAGGTATGGATGGAATAAAACTGGGAGTACATGCCACCTAGGCATGCAAAAGAAGAATTTCAAATCAGTGGAGTAAAGGAGAACAAGGGGAGGAAAATGAGTAGTCCATCATGAATTAACAGGGAGGAGGAACCAATTGTCTACGACAGAACTAGAGCTGAGCGGAGTTATATTGGCACTCCAAATTTAGCTGTGTCATCTAATAAAAGGATATTTCGTCTCATCCAAACCATTGAATTGACAATTTTTAGAGGTAGATGACCGACGGAAGCATGCAGCGCTTGAATAATAAGAAGAAGATCTAGAAAGAAGAAGCCTAGGGTAGAACCAGAAGAAGAGGAGGAAGAGCTGGCAGAAACAAGAAGAACTAGAAGAAGAAGAGAGAGAGACAAAGGTCCAAAGAAAAACAAAATATATGGCCATAGAAGTCATAGAGATAGCAGAAAGTGGGCAAGACACAGACTCACAACCCAACGTCACATACCCTCACTACAAAAAGATAACTTCCACCATGGCTCCTCTAAGCGCAAAAATAAAAAGGCAGACGTCTAGGCATTTTGGAGCTGAAAAGAATCAGAGAAAGCCATAAAATTCTCCCATAAGCCTGATCATCATTGAAGAATCACCAAGGGGGGAGGAAATAATCGAAGAAATATTTCTGAAGGAGCAGCTGCAGAAGGCACATGCAGAGAATGTAACTCTAAAGGAGAAATTGCAACAAAAAGAGGAGCAAGTAGCCACCATGGAAGAATTATGCATAGAAGCCCTTTAGCACAAATTCCCCTCTGAATCATATGTTGTGTACCTCAAAGAACAATGGCTTCTATTTCAAATCAACACTATAGCCTCCCATGGATCACTCCCTTTTCAAGATTGCAAGCAATTCATGAAGTTCTACAAGCAAGCCAACATAGATGATCAGGCAAATATGGAAAATTTTTATATGCATAACTTTGTGCTAACAAATCTAGAGATTTGGGACCCCAATCCTACAATGGGGGATATGCAATTAATGGCTCTAGCATCTTGTATGGTGAATGAGGACAATAGAGAAAAGGAGATATGGAAAGTCATGGGAAGAAGAAATAGAGAACCCTTATATCTTAGACCAGAAGTGTTCAGCCCAAGAGGAGTCATCCTTAACCATCGAGAGATTGAAAAGGACCCTGCACTGGTTGAAAGTTACCCTCATACTCAAAACTAGGTGATAGGCCACTTTGATGATGTTTCTAGGGAGATAGAAGAGGACTGCATTATGGCCAGCCAGAGGAGATGGAATAGCCTCCCACATAGCGTCAAGAACAGGGAGTTTCATACTCCACAAATACTGAGGGGTGCATTGGAAAAGGCACCACTATACAAGAGGTCCATGCAGGCCAAAAATATCCGATGGTTGGGACTAAAGCTCAACCCACCTTTGTTGTTGGGGCTGACCAATGAAGAGGACACAGATGCACAAGATAGAGAATGGGAAAATGCAGAAAATAATGATGGATTTTACCCCCTTGGGGAAACTCCCACACTTATTCCTCAAGAAATCATGGGGGCTGCAAAATATTTGAAGGAAATGGAGGAGGATCAGTTTCTCAGAAGATGAGAAACCGTTCAGTAGGGGGGTGATGATGAGCTCCATAATTAGACATATTTGGAGGGGTTAATAGTAACCTTTTTGCCTTCTTAGATCTCTTTTTCTTGCATTTTTATTATTATTTGGGTTTATGATGCTAGTATAGGTGGTGATTAAGGCTAACATACTCTGAGTGCCTAATATAAGGTTGAGTGCAGAAAATCATGATTTATTAAGCATTTTTATAAAGATTTTATCAAAAAGACTTGGAGGAGACGACAAGGAGAAATTATAGGAGAATTTTCCACCCTCAAAGGCAGCTGAAGGATCCCAAATATTCTCTCCAGCAACTCAAATTCCAGAGGCAGTTGAATCACTCAAAGAGGAGAGCACTCAATATTGGTTTACTTGGAGTCCAGTGGAATCAATCACCATTTTCTAGGGATCTGTTGGTAGCTACCCTATAGAATAAATAGAGCAGAGCTAGAGCTAGGAAGAGTTATTCTATCCTAGTCTTGCTTCCATTCAGAATTATTGTTGTGAACTATTGAAGCTTTTTGTTTTATTCATGGATCGAAAATTTTAGATATTTATGTAGTTATTCTTTTATGAAATGAGTAGACTGATTTAATTTGATTGATTTAAGTTCAGAAAGATAGGCTCGTGGGTTAGGGCCAATCCATGTGCCTCAGTTTCTCTGCTATTATTATATTTTCCTTTTAGTCGTTTAGCTATTTTTTCCTCTGTCATTTAAGTTAGATCTGCTTCTGATAAGTTTCATTGCTATTTATTTTTTGTGTTGTTCTAGTTTTAATTGCTTGTGCATAGTGAAATAGAGGAAAAACTCCAAAACTGTGGTCAAGTCTCCCCCCTCTCATCTCTTTCAATAGAGTTCGAGTAGGGGCAAACCTTCCCACAGGCCAAAATTTCTTTCTGTTCGAGTTCAAAGAAGAATTTGTATTACCAATTCCAAGTCTTTCCTTCACTATTTCATCCCGCATTTCTGTCTATTTCCCATACATGAATTCGCAGGTGTGCTTCACTTTTGAGCACTACTCTTACGCTTCCTTTTCCCTCCTTTAATTCTCACCTTAGCGCTGCACTTACCTTTCTTTCAAACACCCTTAAGCCCTTCAACCTTATTTCTATGTTTTTCTCTATTCATGGTCGCCTCACCCTTTTTATGAAAAACACGTGAAAAACCATACAGAACCACTGAAAACCCAACCTCTGCCTTTTCTCCTCGATATTCACGCCATTGTACGTCGCACTTCACAATCGCAACATTTAACGTTTACCTTACCACTTATCACATATTCCTTGCGATTGCGATATTGTGAAATTTCAAATCGCACTTCACACCCGTTACCTTCTATCATTAACACTCATCGCTCATTCTTTGTAATTGCGAAATCGCAAATCGCAACTCTTAGCTTTTTCCACTGCCACATCATCCCCATCGCACATCACATCTCGTGGAACTTACCACATCACACATCGCATCCCGCAGAACTTACCACATCACAAATCGCATCCCACAGAACTTATCACATAGCAAATCGCCACCCGTAACCTTTACCGCATCGCAAATTTCACTTTGCACATTTTAGTTTATTCCCGTTAATCCTTACCATTATCCTTGTAAACTTTCAATATTGCGATTAGCGACCCGACACATCACTCTTCGCACTTCTCACTGCGCACCATTTAGTTTATTCCTGTTAATCCTTACCACTATCCTTCTAAACTTGCGATATTGCGATTCACGACTCGCCATGTCACTCTTCGCACTTCGCACTACACACCATTTAATTAATTTTGTTAAGTCCTTACTGCCATCCATTTAAACTTGCAAAGTTGTAATTTTGACATCGCACATCACAAATTTTGTTGTCCATCGTATTCTGCCATCGCATTTCTGAGTTCTTCTTTCTCCGAAGTCGTTTCTTGCATTATAATAAGGTTTCCTAAGGGTTCAACCCCCTATGTCCTCTCCAAAGCCATTTCTCACGCTATCATAAAATTTTCTAAGGGTTTAACTCCCTCTTTCCGCTTCCAAACCTCATTTCATGTGTTAAACTCCCCATTAGCCCTCTTAGCCCTTTTTCTTCCCTCTAAGCTGCAAATTAATTTTTTTTAATTAAAATTAAGGCATGAATAGTTTATTTGCATGGATAGGAGTATGGTATATAGATCATAGGACAGGTAGAGTAAATTTAGTCGTTTCGCCAAGTTAAGGATGGTTTAGAATTAATTTCCTTTCTGCTATCTGTTTTGTGCAAATTAAATTAGTTTCATTCTTGGCATTCCTTTCTAGCAATTTAGTTCAGTTTCCTTTTTTTCATTTCCTTCCAGCAATTTACTTTCCAATTGTTCTCATAATTTAATAAATATCACCCTTTCGTGAAGCAGAAGAGGATGACATGAACAAAATGCATCTACTATGTATATAGCATTTTCACCTCAAATTTTGTACGAACCCCAGTTTGATAAAGTAAATTAGGGAAGCCCTTGGGAGTTGCAGCATTCTTAGTGCAATACCAGGGCTCACCATTGTGTATTTCAGATTCATCGCATCGGAATTTGTTGTTTTAACTGATGTTTCTAGCCATCTACCGTGGCTCATCATCAAGGTAGAAATGTGAGAAAGAAAAATATCAAATGTGAGAAATAAATAAGAATGATGAATGAAAGGAAATAAAAGAACCGACATGTCTAAAATTTTATTTTATTTTGTTGTTTTAAAACATTAATTTTATTTATTTTTTAAATTTTATAACAAAATTATTTCTAAAAATCTTGTAAGAGGTTTATATACTAAATAAATAAGTTAGGTTAATATGATTATTTAATTGTTAGTTTAAATAATGAATCATTTCAATATGTATAAACTTTTCATTTTTTTTTTTAATTTATAAAGTGGAAAGTAATTAACTATGTAAAGGTAAGTTATTATTAAAAAAATTAATGTGTGACTTAAGGTTCCCAAATTTCTTATGTGATTTCCCGGAATATTTTTAATTAAAATGTTATGGATCACAGAAGCTTGCACTCTCAACAAAAGACAAACTAATTAATTAATTTAAATTATAATGTTAATAATGTAAATAAAAAAATTATTGTTGTATTATTAATTTATAAAGAGGATTAATTAATACAAGATAATTTATCATAAAGATTAATTAGATAATTTATTGTAAAAAAAGTAATGTTATTAATTAATTGTAATCTGTAGAAATGTAATTAAAGTACTTTATCATAGAAATTTAATTAAAGAGTAATGTTATTAATTAATTGTAATTTGTAGAAATGTAATTAAAGTACTTTGTCATAAAAGGTAAGTATTAAATGAAGGATGTTGTTTATTTTTAATATAGAGGGTGTGTTAATGATGGATAAGAGAGGAGGAGTAATTAGGTATTTATTAAGGGGTTAGATGAAAAGATGATTATAAATAAATATGAGGTTTGGGAGGGGGTTATCTTAGGGAATAATTTTGGACCCCAATATTTTCTAATTTCCCACCCTTCATCCTGGTTGAGGTTATTGGGATGTTTATTAATCTCAAGGGCCTCTCTAAATTTTTTGTGAAATTAATGGTCAACATTGGCGATGATACGTGAGTCTTCAATGCAAATGTGATGTTTGGTCTTGTCTGAATGCTGAGCGAGGGTAGGTGTTTTGGATCAATTGTGCTTAATGTCAGCTGAGTGTTCTTAGATTCTGGTTTTGATGGAGCTACCGATTTCCCCGATATAGGGTTTCCCACATGGGCACGGGATGAGATAAACACATTTTTGGAATTTAGGGTCAAGGGGGTCTTTAATCGATTTGAGTTTACTATGAAAGGTATTCATAGGTTTGAAAGTGGCAAAGATGTTATTTTTCCTTTAATTGTTTCCAATCCTATCAGTGATGCCTTGGATGTAAGGTAAGCTGACCTTGCCAACAATGTTATCATTTTGTAAGGTTTTCTTGATACTTGATTGATTTATATAGGCCGTTGAGGTGTTGTTTAAAACCCTCTAGTGTATCCTTCCCATGGGGCTAAATGACGAAGTTGTCATCCACAAACCTTTTCAACCATTTAGGTTTAAGGGGGGCAGAGTTAAGGTCACAGGTTTCAAAGTCTTCCATGAATAATTTGGCAATGATGGGGGAAAGAGGAGATCCCATAGCGACACCACAGGTTTTTTCATAAATGTCATCTTTAAAACTAAAAAATGTGGATCTTAGGCATGTTTTG
Organism: Pinus albicaulis; assembly: GCA_034641835.2. Taxonomy (NCBI): domain Eukaryota; kingdom Viridiplantae; phylum Streptophyta; class Pinopsida; order Pinales; family Pinaceae; genus Pinus; species Pinus albicaulis. The sequence continues at coordinate 458,077,375 of CM076572.1, forward strand.
ATAAGTGTGCAACTGTCAGGATCAGTTAATTTTCTCATGACATCCATGGCTTCATTGATGGGAATATTGGTGTATAGGGAGGTGACATCGAAGCTAACTAATAATTCATTAGGATCAAGTTTGATGTCTTTAATTTAATTAATGAAATGAGTAGATTCTTTAATAAAGGAATTTATATTTCCCACAAGAGGTTTAATTTTTTTGGCTAAGTGTTTAGCAAGATGATAGGAAGGACCACCAATAGTGTTGACTATGGGTTTGATCGGAATACCTTCCTTATGGATCTTGGGAGCACCATAGATTATAGGGGTATAGGGGTTTCTTTCAACTAGGTTCTTGATGCCTCTTAAATTTATTTTTTTGATTAAGCTAGTGATTTCTTTAGTTATTCTTTTCAAAGGATTTTTATTTAGTTTTCTATAGCAGCCACTATTAAGGAGGTGATCCATCATTTTTTTATTATAGTCATTTTATATTTAAGATTACTATGGCTCCACCCTTATCTGATTTTAGTACTACAATGTTGGGGTTGTAGTTTAAATATTTTAATGCAAGGAATTCATTTTTGCTAGTATTGCTCTATGGAGGTTTTGATTTTCTTAAGATGACCGAGCAATCTTGTCTTATTGTGTCTTTTATATTATTAGGGAGGTCCTTGATGCCATATTCTACAAGGCTAAGGATATCTTCAAAAGGGACGTGCCTTGGAACAATGGATAAATTTGGCCCCTTTTCTAATCAATTTAATGTGTGAATTTCAAGTTCTATGTTGAATAGATTAATTATGTTATTAGTCACGCAATTATTATGATGATTATTATGCGCAGGAGTGGGGTGGGATTCAGTATTGGGATTATTATCCGAGATGGATTTTTGATTAATGTGAGTTGTGTTAGGATGGGGGTAGTTGTCTAAATCGAAAGGAGTCGCGTGAGTGTGAAGCTCTAGGTTAGCATAATAGTGTTCCTGAGAGTTGATGATGTTGGGGTAAAGCTGCGGAGTGCTGGGGCTTGTGTTAGTGGGAGGATCAAGGGTAGAGGTGAGAGGGTTTTACGAGGTGATGTTGGTGGGACGTTGTAGAGGAACGATGGAAACATGGGCAGGGTTACAATATATGTTATGTTGGTGGAAATAACAGGGTGAGTATACCAGATGATGGAAATCATCGCAATCTGATATGTTTACAGTGTTGGACAGGGGGTTGTGATGGGCCGGGTTTCACGTTGGAGTTTTCAACCTCGATGGGAGTTGGGCTCGAAATTGGATCAAGGTTATCGGAACAATGGTCCAGCGTGAGCTGTGGATTATAGGCCGAGTCGATAGTGGAACAATGTGGTTCACCGATGTGAGGATGGTGAGGAGGAACCCTGGTAGTGAAGGGGGGTCACGAAAATCGTTACGGTTATAAGTGGTAACAGAGCGGGGTCGAAGTCGAGAGGTTGATTCTGTAAATGATTTTCGAAAATTGGAAATAGGGTTTCTATATGATATGTTGTCATCATTGGGATGGAGCTGAGAGGAGGAGTGTGTGTTTGTGCTGGTGCAGGAGCTGAGGTTCAAGTTGGATTTTGGTTTCGAAATAGAAATCCATTCTCGATTACCAAATCAGTCAGAATTGGGGACAATGAGGAGTGTCCAGGATTGGCAGAGGGAGTTATGTTCAGGGAATTATGGATTGAAATGGAGTTGATGATGGAGGTTACTGATTCGATTTGAAAAGGTTTTAGCAGAGAGTTAGAGCGAGGGGAGTTGGTATGAGGTGTAAGTGCACATGAGTATGGATGTTTCTTAATCATAAGTTTAGTGAATTTACGAGATTTAGATTTACAGGTTGATGATTCAATATTAAGGGCTCTTTTTAATAATAACTTACCTTTACATAATTAATTACTTTCCATTTTATAAATTAAAAACAATGAAAAATTTATACATATTGAAATGATTACATTATTTAAACTAACAATTAAATAATCACATTAACCTAACTTATTTATCTATTATATAAACACCTTACAATATTTTTAGAAATGATTTTTTTTTTAATTTTCAAAAATAATAAAAATAAATAAAAATAATGTATTAAAACAACAAAATCAAATAAAATTTTAGACATGTCGGTTATTTTATTTCCTTTCATTCATCATTCCTATTTATTCCTCACCTTTGAGATCTTTCTTTCTCACATTTCTACCTTGATGATGAGCCATGGTAGATTGCTCGAAATGTTGAGAGTTTCTCCTCCATAGTTGTGCCAGCGCTAGTACAAGTCTCCTCCAATGGTGGTGAGGGCTTCTTCTCCTCTGATTTCTCTTTGCCAAATTTTCTAATCAATATTTGATTGAAATCATAAAAATTAGTCACTCTATCATGACTCAAATGGCTGAACCACCAATGTTTGCTTCACCCTCAAGGTGCAGCGCTTCAATCTCTATCTGCAATCTCTATAGCCTCTCTTTCTACCACTAGATGTAGTAGGAAGAATGCATCTAGTTTCCTTGCCCAAACCCTTGCTGTAGATGACCCATCAAAAGTAGACAATAGAAACTGATTTCTCTTGATCCTCCCTTGGCTACAAGGTCTTCTTTATTCCTCCAATTTAATGAACTGAGGGAAAGCTAGAGTCTCCTGGAAGGCTCTGGGTTGAGATTTGTACTCAATAAGGTATTCACTTAGAATCTTGTGATCCAAGTGTCCTCCATCTTTCTGCAACTTATCCTCTTTTCCAAAAGGAAAGGGTATAGTCACATGCTTTGGATCTCCCTTCAACATTGGTTTCCTCTTCTAATCGTAGGAAGTACATGGATCTTCATTCTCTTGAAACCCTCTAGGAGTTTCACATAACAATTGGTAATAAAGATCATTCAACTGTTATAAGAAAAGAATTCAATAAAGGTAAACTACTTCGTATAAAAAGTTAGCTGAAATAGTTGTGAAAAACATATCACATAATAAGCTACTTATATATTAAGCATAAACAAATGGCTATCACCGTACAAAAGTGCCAAATGATAACTCAAGCATTCAAGCATTGATATATAAATAACTAAACATAAATATCACTTTAACACAGAAGCATAAATAGTTAAGAGATAAAAGTACCATTTATAAGTAGTTCTACTCATGAGATTCAAGCAATAATGACTTATTTCTTCTTAATCCAACATCCACTAAGAGTACAAAAGTGCAACATCAGTAGCAGATATTAAACGCAGATATCAATAAATCATGTTCCATTAATTCATCAAAACCTCCTCCGAGGGTGAAAAATTGAATGTTCTGAGGACAAGTTTTTGACAAATTTCAGGACCCTTCTCTAAATGCATCAGAAGGGTTTAAATACTACTAACTAAATATAAAAATAATTAATTACAAAAACGTAGGATACGGTTTAAATGACCGTCCTCTTTTTAGGAAAAAATAAAGAAAAACTAATACTAAATCTAAAATTAAAACTTAACAAATAACTAATTGTGAATCTGTTTCTTTGGAATTGCAAGCGTTCAACATTGATCTGAGAAGAATAGGTTGGCCGACTTCAGACTTTAACTGTCCTGTGAAAATGGAATCGGCAAGAGATGGCACCATCTTCTCGGCAGAATTAATGATACACTTGAGAGTCATACACTGGCTGTGTGTTTTTACCAGACATGCCCAGTAAGAATCCCAATTTAACTTTGTTAATCCTTTAATAAATTCTTCCTTTTCTTGGGCTTTCTATTTCTAGTCTCTCTGCAGTTGCTGTGCTTTTGGTAAGTACCCTGGAGTAGTTTCAGAGATCAGATTTTCCTTGTGTAAATTTTCATTTATACAATCAATAATATTGTTGGCTGCTATGGCTTCTTCTTCTCTCGCTTGCTCTGCCTTCCTGATCTGTGCATCCCAATTATTAAAAAGTATTTCTTTGTGATTTTCATTGATTGTAGTTGCACCTGCTCTTTTCCCCTCCTCTTTATTTTGCCAAGCCAAATAGTCAGTAACTCTTTTTTCAGTTAAATTTTAATCATGTCATAAGTCTATGACATGATTAGTGATTTTATCACTTTCTTCACAATAAGAGTTCCATTCTGATATTCTTTGACATAACATTTCTTGTTGTTGCAGTAGTTGGTCATTTAAGGAAATAGACTCTGTGATAAATTCTGTGAGCTTGAGATCATCTTTGTGCATCTCTTGAATAACTTGTAGTTGTTTCTCTTTTTCGGCCAAACTGTTTTGATATTCAGTCTGCATTTGTTGAAAATCTAACTGTAATTTTTCAAGTTGTTTCTAAGCTTCACTGTTAGCATTGGCTTGTTGTAGCTGTTGTTGCAAGACCTGTACCTGATTTTATTTCTCATTCAATAATTGTCATACCTCAGATGCTTTTTCAATGGCTACAGGGGCATAAGCTCCTGTGATCTGAGATAATTTAGTGATATTTTCAGTTGGATCAATAGTAGGATCTTGCCATAGAACATCTAGGTGTTCTGCATCATGAGAGGGCACATTTTCTAATTTCCTTTTCTTTCTTTGTCTTCTTACCACTGCCTTGTGTTGTGGACTATATAACACATCAAGACGATGAATTTCCTCTATCTTGAGCATGAGTTCAGAGGATGGGGTTATGGGAATATGTTTTGTTTCTGAGACATTGGTAGTTACTCCTGTGACTATATTTATTGTTTTCTGTACATTTCTCACAGGTGTTTGTGTGTTTTGTGCTTCAATATTAATCAAATCATTGAAATTTTCCCATTCCTTATCTAATTTAGTTATGACTGATGATTTTTGTACAATAAGAGGGGGGAGATTTAACTGTGGAGAGGTTGAAATCTGTTGTTGTGAGAGTTCTTTAGATTGGGCAGTATCCCTTACTGACCCTTCACTTTTAGATTGTTCAGAGGTTTCTCTTCCGGACTTTGACTTAGACCTGTTTTTACCTGCACTTCTACTGAGACTGATACTAGGAGTTGGTTCCCTTACGGGTTCCAAGCATAATTTATCCAAAGGGATAGTAATTAACCTCCTTTCTTTGTACATTTTGAATTCTTGAAACTCTGCTGAAGGAAACCATATTTGAGCCAAATGTAGAATATCTTTAAATGTTCCTTTTTCTTGGAACATGTCATCAAAAATATCTTCTTCTTTAGAAAACACTCTTATCTTGACTGCAGTAGTGAAATTTTTAACAATATCATATGGGTCTAATGGTCTTCTTGGAAACTTGAACAAATGTAAACATGTAATATTGTTTACTTATTTAAATGCATGACCAACATCAAATAATTTAAAGGCCCCACAGGTCACAGGAAATTGTGGCCAGATAGCCTTCTTCTTGTCCTTCAACTCTTTAGTCAAACCTCCTTCTCCGCAGGTTTGATAAGCAATTTCTCGGGCGATGAGTTTATCAGGAACATACAATGGTAAAACACGAGGAGAAGCAAAACTTCCAAAAACCCTAACATATGTAAGCAATTGTTCTCCAAACCATCTTGCAACAGGTAGGATTTCTACCCCTGCTTCAGGAGAAAATCTTGGAGCGTCCTTATCATACAACATTCTGTACAGGGGCAACATGATGCCATGGAAAATCTTGTAAAAATAGGGAATGAACTCTGAATCCCACAATTCTTTATGATAAACATGAATGGGTAGGGGATCTTGGATTGTCCATTTCCAACACATTAAAGGAAACTTAGAAACATAACAGATTGAATCCATCACATAATCAGATAAGTAAAAAGGAGGATAAATCCTCTGAGAAACAGCTCTTTTAGACCGATAATTCAAAATATCCATGGCTAAGTTGTCAGATAATATCTTAGCCCAATCCACAATAGTATCATTAACAGCAGCATTCAATAACGGAAGCCATTCAGGTGAAAACTTATTAATGTCTGGCTTTCCAAAAAGTCAACAGAGCATAGCAGCAGCAAAGCAATATGGAGAAGTGAGAGAACGAGTACTATACATACTGTGTTTATATTTCTTCAGTGGTTCGTCTCTCCTGGACCAATCCTTGGTGCATTCTGCCAAGTTTTCATTTTCTTTTTAAAAATTCTCCATGAACAGTTTGTTATAAGTCGCCTGTGGCTATGGAAAATGATACACGAGTCTCAAATCTTGTGGAGTAAATGAGCCAATGAGCTCTTGACCCTGAGTCTTAAACTGTCTGTTTGTAATATCAGTAATATCGAGTACCCATTTAACCATGTCCGTGTATGGAAGAATTCTAGGTCTGGCTGCTACTCGGTGCAAGAATGAACAAGCTAACTTTGTAATGGACGCATAAGAAGACCCATGCGAGCCTGCAGTAGCTGTAACCTCCATTACTTTTGGGTTCTCTTCCTCAAGTAGATTATACATGCCCTCCCAAGTAGTGATACCAGCGTCTTTGTTACAGGCGGTGTCTGTGTATAAGGGCATCATCTCTTTATCTTCAGAACTTAAAACCTTGTCTTTCTTTCCCATAATACTCTGAATACTGCTTTGTATAGTTCTATGTTCTTCGCTCTTGCAGTTCACGAATTAAGTGAAAATAATGATAGAAAAAAGGTGACGGGAAAGTTTTAAATGCTGAAGACGTATAAAATATACCATCTTATGTGAAATAACTCTTCAATCAGAACGAAACCATTTTTCATTAATGAGTGACAACCATTTCATTGATTAACATTAAAGCGCATAACCAGGTCTCGATTTATGGAAATATTTTTTTTCGTGTAATGAGCCTTTAAAGATCTGCGATAAGGTGATTTGTGATTTGCTTCGCAATATCGCAGATCACAATACATAACATATGACAAACATTCGTTAACATATTTTCTGTGACATGCGATTTGTGACATGCACCATCGCATATCGGTGATTTTATGTTTTTTAGCGTAACATATGACATTCTAAGTATGTGATGCGATGAATGTAGTTTCGCATAGCGATCTCGATATTTTTGTGTTCCATTTATAAGGAGGCATCCATTACCTTTTTTCAACGTGATATTCCTTAAAGAGTGATTTTATTCTATGCTATCATAATACTTAAGTTTTTTAGATTTTTTCAAGGAATATTTTTCTAAGTTTATGATAGTAAGTTTTATTGAAAAAAGGAAAAACAAGTTCTAAAAAGAAAATATTTTTTAGAATTTTTGAATAGGGGTCCCCATTTATTTAGTATTAGTGATAATGCTAAAAAAAGGGGGGGGTTGTTGCTAGTCACAACAATTGGCGATTCACTCAGAAGAACCAGTCATCTCTGCTTTTCTTTTGAATTCTATAAACTTCTAAAACATAAAATTTTCCAGAAAATCAAACTTTATTATAGGAAGACAAAGTATATTATGCTTCTATCTATCAATGATATTTCTTTTCTTTTATATTCAACTTTGACTATTTACTTACTCAAGCTAGTCCTTGTATCTATATCACTCATTACTTAGTTTATAAAGATAAAAAAAAGGCTTCTCTGTAAATTAGTTTTAAATATGCTCATTTGTCGTAGGTAGAGCCACTACTGCCAGCAAGAATTTATAGTCTCGATAGGGTTACCTGTTACCCAGCAATGATCTTGTATCCTACATAGAGAAATATACAATTTTCAAAGAGAAATCCATATCCACACTATTTTATTTCATTTTTATTTTTAATCCTTAAAGAACAATGTCTTGGTTTGGTAGCCAATTTATGACAGTGCCATTCACTTGATTTATAACTTCGCTGAACAAGTTGGCTCGTGATGAGACCCCTTGCCTTTCGATTGCAACAATCTCGAGTCATTTCCCTATTGTGGTATGCAGTATTAGCAAAGTCAACAAGCTATAATATTTATGATCATGATAAGTCGGCTCGTGATGAGACCTCTTACTCTTTAAGTTAAAGTGCATTATTGGATTATTCCCTGAACATTGTAATTTCCTAGGTGGGGAGGAAGTCATTGTTTCCTTAAGATAGCTCTGGACGACAATAATAGAGTTTTTTGGAAAGGAGTTTTCTACAGAGAATCTTTGTTTTATTATTGATACCTTTTATTGAACTGATATAAAACAATTTCCCACTAAAGGTCGTTTCTTATCAAAATTTTCAAACTTGAAACTAGTATCATTTCTCGGTTTAAAACTTTTAACTCTTATCTTTAAATAATAATGATCAATTTTCTAAAAGAATTCTATTTATATAAGTGAAAAAACAAAATCTAAAAGAGAATTTGTATCTTTTTTGTAAATTCCAAATGTACCCATTAACAACTGGTTTTATTATGGAAAATAATAAAAACTAATATACAAAATAGAAGAATAATCTCCTATGGAAAATATTTTTTGAGGATCTGTCCATTAACAGGTAAAGACTCTCTTTTTCCTGTTAAATCTTGTAACATAAAATTAGATGGACCTATGATCTCCGCGATTTGGAAAGGACCAAGCCACATTCGTTGAAATTTTGTATGTTTCCCTTTTTCCTCATGAGCTTTGTCCCATTTTAAAACTAGATCTCCGACCTGAAAGTCCTTTCTGGATGTCATTTTTGAATCAAAAGAAGCTTTAACTAATGCTTGGTGATGAGCATGAGTTATTTTGGCCTGTTCTCTTTGTTCTTCTAGCTTAATTATTTCTTGTTGTCTTAGTTGCAAGGAAGAAGTTGGTGCTTCATCAATATATTGAACTAAGGCCAAAGAAGGAATTGCTAGATGAGTTGGAAGAACCACTTCTTTCCCATAAACTAAATTAAAGGGAGAAGTTCCAATGGAAGCTTTTTGCGTTATTCGATCTGCCCATAAAGCATATATTAAAGACTTATGCCAATTTTTATGATTCTGATCAATGGTTCGCTTAATGATTCTAATTAAGTTTTTATTTGTGGATTCAGCTAACCCATTTCCCTGTGGATAATAATTGGCAGAGTATTTAAGTTTAAAACCTCTCTTGAGTGCAAATTCAGTCATAGCATTACCAGAAAAATACGATGCATTATCAAACATCAAAGCAGAAGGTAAACCAAACCTAGTGATTATGAACTGATCAATGAACTCGATGATATGTTCGGCATTAGCAGTCTTAAGAGGAACTGCTTCTACCCATTTAGTAAAATAATCAGTTGTTGTAATGATATACCTATTTTTCTTAGAAGAGTGAGGAACGATCTCACCTATTATGTCCAATCCCCATCGATCAAAAGGTTGCTCAATTTTGACTGGTTGTAACGGTAATGATGGTTTCTTTTGTCTTCCAGCAGTGGTTTGACAAACTTGACATTTCCTTACGTAGCTATGTGAATCTTTGAATAGTGTGGGCCAGTAATAGCCTGAAGGATTTTATGTGCAGTAGCATCTCCAGCATAATGTTCACCTATTGGCCCATCGTGAAGTTCCTGCAAGAATTTTTCAGCTTCAGATTTCTCAAGACATCTAAGGAGAACAGAATCATAATTCATTCTAAAAAGAACATCATTCACAAGCTGATATTGTTTAGCCTTTAACCTCAAAGATCTTTTCTTGGTGTAATTGAGATTTGGAGGAGCATATCCATTCTTTAGATAAAATATGATATCAGCATATAATGATTCAACAGCGTTTAGGCTTACCTCATACATTTGTATCTCTGCAGATGGTTTTTCAGAAATAAGCGATGCTCCAGCTAGTATTTTTCAAAAGCCTTGACCTCTTACAATATTTGCTGGTTTGATTTCTACATCATATTCTTGTAACGCAGTAACCCAATTGGCTCTTTTCACACCCACATCTTTCTAAACTAAAATATTTCTTACCGCTGGAAACGGCACTATGATTTTTGTATGGGTTTTAAGTAAAAAGGGTCTGAAATATTTAATTGCTTTGAAAACAACATAAGCTTGTTTCTCTACATATGAATAATTCAATTCAGGCCCATGTAAATTTGAATTGAAGAAAGCAATTGGGGCTTCTGCCTTGTCTTGATTTTCTTGAGTGAGAATCGCAGCATATGATTTGTCAAAGGAAAATGTATACAAAATAAAAGGATCAGAAAAATTTGGAGTTTCTAAAGATGGAGCATTAACAATTTCTTGTTTGATCAGATTGAATGCCTCATATTCGTTTTGGTCCCATTTGAAGTTTGAATTATTTTTAATCATTGCTTGTAAAGGAGATACAATTCTTGAAAAATCTGGTACAAATCTCTTCAAAAAATTAATCTGGCTGAGGCAATATTGCATAGCTTTCTTGTTGTGAGGTAAGGGTATTTCAGAAATCTCCTTGATTCTATCAGGATCAATATGAATTCCAGATTTTGATACTATGAATCCAAGAATTTTTCCTTCACTTAATGCAAAAAAAAAAGATTTTTTGGGGTTAAGTGAAATTCCATACCTTTGACAACATTGAAAGATCTGTTTTAAGTCTTTAAGATGATTTCTTAGTTTCTTGGAATAGACAATTATATCATCCAAGTAAATTACCACTGATTTGTTAACTAATCCCTTAAAAGCGATGTCCATGGCTCTCTGAAATGTAGCACCAGCATTGATCAGACCAAAAGGCATCTTTTCATATGCATAAGTGCCCCATTTGGTTCTAAATGTAGTTTTCAATTGATCATCAGGATGAAACAACACTTGGTTGTAGCCAGAGAAACCATCTAAGAAAGACATTAATTCCGATCCTACAACTGCCTGCAATATTTGCTCCATAGGAGGCAAAGGAAAATTATCTGTTTGGCAAGCTTTGTTTAGATTTCAAAATTCAATGCAAATTCTAATGTCTTCATTCTTATTTCTAACAAGAACCATATTGGAAATCCATTTTGAATGTCGAATGGGAAAAATAATCTTGGCTTTCAATAACTTATTGAGTTCAGATTTGATTTGATTTTCTAGATTGGGATGGATCTTTCTCAACTTTTGTTGAACAGGTTTTTCATCATTTATCATTGGGATAGTATGTTGGATGATATAAGTGTCATAAGTTTTGAGTTCATCATAATTCCAAGCAAAGACACTTTTTTATTGTTTCAAAAGACGAACATATGCTAATTTTTCTTCAAGAGCTAGGCCGAGGCCTAGATTGATATTTTGTGTTTTGGTATCAGTTCCTAGATTTACTAATTCATAATTCAAAGTTGAACTTTGCAGTTTTGAATTGGTAGATATTTTGAATCGATCTTTCAAATCATAAAGGTCTTCTAACTTGACTACTGACTTTGGCATAGCATTATTAGTGCTATCTTGTTGCAATTGTCTGTCATGTTGGTATTCATCAATTATCTGATTGGTGTAAGATCCTTCAGATGTGAGGAAGCTTACAATATCAGGATCATTGTTGAAAATCCTCCAATTGGTAATGTTATCAGGAATCAAGGGTCTAAAGATTAATTCGATTGAAAATCGATCAGGGCTAAAGTATTCTGAAGGAATGAGCTTGGAAGCTACATTAGCTAGGAGGTCTGCACTATCATTCTGGATTATGGGAATTGATGAAATATTAAATACTATAAAGTGTTCAATCAGATCTTGAACTAAAGATTGATAATGCTTTAAATGACCTAATAAACAATGTATAGTATTGCGTACCTGTTTGGTTACAATTTCATAATCTCCGAAAACTTGTAGATATTTGATGTCTAATCCATTTGATTTGTATAATCCTTGGACTAAAGCCTCGTATTCTGCGGTATTATTGGTGCAATCGAACTCGAGTCTACAAGTTAGCATAATTTTGTCTCCCTCTGGACTAACCAACACGCATCCTGCTCCTGCTCCTTCATTAGACTTAGAACCATCAAAAAATAACTTCCAAAATAAATATTTATTTACAGGAGTGTCTACACAATTAATGCATTTAGAACTATCTGTTTGAGAAAATTTTTCTATTTGAGATAAAACAGAATGTTCTAAATAAGGTTATGTATGAGCATTGAAATTTCCTAAGAAAGAATCAACTGAATAATTTCCAATGATATTATTGTTGTATGCAACCGGTTCATTTTCTCCTTCCAGTTTTGTTACTATGTATTTCTGATGTTTTTCACGCTCAACCTTTATCTGATTTGGTTTACCATTGTAAGGAAGCCACATGTGCGACCAATCAGTTGCGAAGTATCCATGAATTTTTTCTGACCAATCTCTCCTAAGAATTAAGCCATAAAATTCTGGAATATCTGCAACTAAAATGTCGATAACTTGACATACCTTTGGATTAGATGACAGCCTTATGGTAACCTGATTTAATTCGCCAATCACTTCAACTTGCGATCGATCTAACTGGACTATGCGTACAACATATTTTTGTGGTTGAATGTTCAAATTTGCACATATTGATTTTGGTAGAATATTAGATGAAGCTCCAGAATCCACTAAACAATTATGCAAATTTTTACTGAAAACTTCATAAGTAAGAAGAAATGGAGGAGAATGAGATCTCGACCTTCCTCCAATTAAAGCGATATTTTCTAGATCAACTTTACTGATCGCATTAGTTGGAGGTCTTCCCATCTCATTGGAAGCTTGAGAAATTACAGGATCGGGAAAAGGTTTTTCTGGTACAACATGTAATTCTTTCAAAAGTACTTTTTGCTGGTGTTTTAACTTGCTCAATTCATAAAAAGTGATGTTATCCCTAGTCTTCTTCATATATTCTATGATATTATACTCCATTTCATCCGAAACGATCAACGTTTTTGATGGAGTTGATGAATCTGTTTGGACTGGGCTAGTTTGAATTTCTTTGGATGTCATTTTCTTGGCTGCAACTTTATCCTTAGTCATTGAGCTTGCGCTCTTTGGCTTAGGAGTAGGTTGAGGAGGATCAATTTGATTTCTACTTCGAGTGCTAACCGGGGATGCTTCTTGATCTTCCTCATCTAGGAGGATGAAATCCCACATACCTTGTACTTCTATAACTTCTTCTTCATCGGTAGTTTCTTCAGTAGCAGTCTCCTCTTCTTCTTCTTCTAATTCAGCATTTGTAATAGCATTTGGTGGTTTTGAATCAGTTGAAGCGTTTCTTCTATAAGGCTTGAAAGGATTTTTAGAAGATGTTTCTGCCACTTTTTTCTTAATGTCAACCATTTCATTAGACATGGTTTTCAAAACTTTATGTAATCCTTCTAAATCAAATGGATCTTTTGTTTTTTTTTTCTTGGGATCTTCCTTAAAAGTAACCTTCTTGGATTTTCGTTCTTCTATCGCATTTTTCTTTTCTAAAGCAATGATACGTTTCTCTACTGCTATTGCTTCCTTCATATTGTCTGCTAAATTTGTTTTGTTAGCCCTATCAACAAAGATTGCTATATTTGATGGTAAAGCATAAATGTACCATTCACTTTGCACTTCTTCACTAGGCTTGGAAGTAGTAGGAATTTTATTTAACAATTTATTGAAACGTGAATTAAAATCCTTGATAGGTTCTTTTGACTTAGCCCTAAGATTAGACAGGTCATTTATGAATGTCGTTTAGACCTGTCATCACCAAACATAGTCAAAAATTGATCTTGGAAGATATCCAACTAGTGATAGATCCAGATGGTAATGAGAAATACCATGATCCGGTTGCTCCTTGAAGAGTATAGGGAAAAAGTCAGACAAAAACATCTTCACTAATAACTCCATTGAGATTTATGGACAACATAAAGTTATTTATATGTTCTTCCGCTAGCATGCCTGCTTCAGGGTTAAACTTAGGCAGCCATTTTTCAGGATGAGCTGGTAATTGAATTAAGGGTGCATGCATTAAGACTGCCCCTGGGTTATTCCATGGCATTTGGGCAATCGTTGAACTAATAACAGAGGAAAGTGTAGAAGATGATCCTTGCGGTTGGGAAGATGAGGGTATTACAGATGTTTGAGAAGGAGATGTGGAAGTTCCAGTGGACTGACGGAAAATAGTCTGAGGTTGAGGGGTGGATGGTTGACTTTGCGGTGAAGAGGTTGAGATGGATGATGATGATGAAAGATTCTGACTATCAGACCCTTTAGGTGATTTCCTTTCTCTCTTCCTTTTAGGTAGAGGTAACTTAGTTGGTTGAATGCTAAGCTTTTCGCTCTGTAATCTGGTGAGAGGATGAGTAGGATTATATTGCGAAGTCACACTACCTTGAGATTTATCAGATCTTTGAGGTGATATTGAAAATCGTTGAAGTTTATGAATCAAAGATTCAACTTCAGGAGGTTCAATAGTAGATTCTTCTAAAAATTCAGGGTTTGTGGCAGTTCCTGTTGTTCTCTCAACTTCTAGCTCTAGATTTAAAAATTCTATGTGCGATGGAGAAGTCGGGGGAGATGGTGAGGGCGATTTACTCTCAGAATGGTATTTAGATTTTGACTTATTTTCCATTCATAGTTCATGGCCCTCCTTCTAGCGCCAAATACGTTGAAGTCCCAAAAATCGGGTCTTACAACAAGGGGGATACCCACCCGGTCCGGACCGTGGTTAGCAACTCCTTTTCCGTTTGGTGTAGTGGGTCCGGCTGGGGGTAATGGGACCAGTTTCCCAATATGTGTGTGTGTGTTGAGAATTGATATTTCCTTTCTCAAAAGTTCCTAAGTGAAATGCTTTTATTCTATTTCTAATCTAATAACATGAAAATTGTATTCTAATTAAACAGGAAATATCTAATTCTAAACTATACCCGGGATGTAATATTTTCTTTATGTGATCTAAAATGATTTCAAATAAAAATTGGTAATAAATATCATTCAACTGTTATAAGAAAATAATTCAATAAATATAAACTACTTCGTATAAAAAGTTAGACGAAATAGTTGTGAAAAACATATCACATAATAAGCTACTCATATATTAAGCATAAACAAATGGCTATCACCATAAAAAAGTGCCAAATGATAACTCAAGCATTCAAGCATTGATATATATATATATATAACTGAACATAAATATCACTTTAACACAGAAGTAGAAAGAGTTAAGAGATAAAAGTACCATTTATAACTAGTTCTACTCATGAGCTTCAAGCAATAATGACTTATTTCTTCTTAATCCAACATCCACTAAGAGTACAAAAGTGAAACATCAGTAGCAGATATTAAAAACAGATATCAATAAATCCTATTCCATTCATTCATCAAAACCTCCTCTGAGGGTGCAAAAGTGCATGTTCGGAGGACAAGTTTTTGACAAATTTCAGGACCCTTCTCTAAATGCATGAGAAGGGTTTCAATACTACTAACTAAATCTAACAATAATTAATTACAAAAATGTAGGATACGGTTTAAATGACCGTTCTCTTTTTAGGCAAAAATAAAGCAAAACTAATACTAAATATAAAATTAAAACTTAACAACTAATTAATTGTGAATCTGTTTCTTTGGAATTGCAATTGTTCAACATTGATCTTGAGAAGAATAGGTTGGCCGACTTCAGAATTTAACTATCCTGTGAAAACAGAATCGACAAGAGCTGGCGCCATATTCTCGGCAGAATTAATGATACACTTGAGAGTCATACACTCACTGTGTGGTTTTACCAGACATGCCCAGTAAGAATCCCAATTTAACTTTGTTAATCCTTTAATCAATTCTGCCTTTTCTTTGGCTTTCTATTTCTAGTTTGTCTGCAGTTGCTGTGCTTTTGGTAGGTACCCTGGAGTAGTTTCAAATATCAGATTTTCCTTGTGTAAATTTTCATTTATACAATCAATAATATTGCTGGCTGATGTGGTTGCTTCTTCTGCCGCTTGCTCTGCCTTCCTGATCTGTGCATCCCAATTATTAAAAAGTATTTATTTGTGATTTTCATTGATTGTAGGTGCACCTGCTCTTTTCCCCTCCTCTGTATTTTTCCAGGCCAAATATTCAGTAACTCTTTTTTCAGTTAAATAATAATCATGTCATAAGTCTATGACATGATTAGTGATTTTATCACTTTATTCACAATAAGAGATCCATTTTGATATTCTTTGGCATAAAATTTCTTGTTGTTGCAGTAGTTGGTCATTTAAGGAAATAGAATATGTGATAAATTCTATGAGCTTGGGATCATCTTTGTGCGTCTCTTGAATAACCTGTAGCTGTTTCTCTTTTTCGGCCAAACTGTTCTGATATTCAATCTGCATTTGTTGAAAATCTAACTGTAATTTTTCAAGTTGTTTTTGAGCTTCACTGTTAGCATTGGCTTGTTGCAGCTATTGTTGCAAGACCTGTACCTGATTGTCTTTCTCATTCAATAATTGGTGTACCTTAGATGCTTTGTCAATGGCTTCAGAGGCATAAGCTCCTGTGATCTGAGATAATTTAGTGAGATTTTTAGTTGGATCAGTAGTAGGATCTTGCCATAGAACAACTAGGTGTTCTGCATCATGAGAGGGAACATTTTCTAATTTCCTTTTCTTTCTTTGTCTTCTTACCACTGCCTTGTGTTGTGGACTATAGAACACATCAAGAGGAGGAATTTCCTCTATCTTGAGCATGAGTTCAGAGGATGGGGTTATGGGAATATGTTCTGTTTCTGAGACATTGATAGTTACTCCTGTGACTATATTTATTGTTGTCTATACATTCCTCACAGGTGTCTGTGTGTTTTGTGCTTCAATATTAATCAAATCATTGAAATTTTCCCATTCCTTATCTAATTCAGTTCTGACTGATGATTGTTGTACAATAAGAGGGGGAAGATTTAACTGTGGAGAGGTTGAAATCTGTTGCTGTGAGAGTTCTTTAGACTGGGAAGTATCCCTTACTGACCCTTCACTTTTAGAGTGTTCAGAGGTTTCTCTTATGGACTTTGACTTAGACCTGTTTGTACCTGAACTTCTACTGAGACTGATACTAGGAGTTGGTTCCCTTACAAGTTCCAAGCGTAATTTATCCAAAGGGATAGTAGTTAACCTCCTTTCTCTGTACATTTTGAATTCTTGAAACTCTGCTGGAGGAAACCGTATTTGAGCCAAATGTAGAATATCTTCAAATGTGCCTTTTTCTTGGAACATGTCATCAAAAATATCTTCTTCTTTAGAAAACACTCTTATCTTGACTGTAGTAGTGAAATTTTTAACAATATCATATGGGTCGAATGGTCTTCTTGGAAACTTGAAAAAATGTAAACATGTAATATTGTTTACTTCTTTAAATGCATGACCAACATCAAATAATGAAAAGGCCCCACAGGCCATAGGAAATTGTGGCCAGATAGCCTTCTTCTTGTCCTTCAACTCTTAAGTCAAACCTCCTTCTCTGCAGGTTTGATAAGCAATTTCTCGAGCGATGAGTTTATCAGGAACATACAATGGTAAAACATGAGGAGAAGAAAAAATTCCAAAAACCCTAACATATGTAAACAACTCTTCTCCAAACCATCTTGCAACAGGTAGGATGTCTACCTCTGCTTCACGAGAAAATCTTGGAGCGTCCTTATCATACAACATTCTGTACAGGGGCAACATGATGCCATGGCAAATCTTGTAAAAATAGGGAATGAACTCTGAATCCCACAATTCTTTATGATAAACATGAATGGGTAGGGGATCTTGGATTTTCCATTTCCAACCCATTAAAGGAAACTTAGAAACATAACAGATTGAATCCATCACGTAAGCAGATAAATAAAAAGGAGGATAAATCCTCTGAGAAACAGTTCTTTTAGACCGATAATTCAAAATAGCCATGGCTAAGTTGTCAGATAATATCTTAGCCCAATCCACAATAGTAGAATTAACAGCAGCATTCAATAACGGAAGCCATTCAGGTGAAAACTTATTAATGTCTGGCTTTCCAAAAAGCCGACAGAGCATAGCAGTAGCAAAGAAATATGGATAAGTGAGAGAAACAGTACTATACATACCGTGTTTATCTTTCTTCAGTGGTTCGTCTCTCCTGGACCAATCCTTGGTGCATTCTGCCAAGTTTTCATTTTCTTTGGCAAACTTCTCCATGAACTATTTGTTATAAGTCGCACGTGGCTCCGGAAAATGATACATGAGTCTCAAATCTTGTGGAGTAAATGAGCCAATGAGCTCTTGACCTGAGTCTTAAACTGTATGTTTGTAATATCAGTACTATCGAGTACCCATTTAACCATGTCGGTGTATGGAAGAATTCTAGGTCTCGCTGCTACTCGGTGCAAGAATGAACAAGCTAACTCTGTAATGGACGCATCAGAAGACCCATGCGAACCTGCAGTCGCTGTAACCTCCATTACTCTGGGGTTCTCTTCCTCAAGTAGATTATACATGCCCTCCCAAGTAGTGATACTAGCGTTTTTGTTACAGGCGGTGTCTCTGTATAAGGGCGTCATCTCTTTATCTTCAGAACTTAGAACCTTGTCTTTCTTTCCCATAATAATCTGAAAACTGCTTTGTATAGTTATCTGTTCTTCGCTCCTGCAGTTCACGAATTAAGTGAAAAGAATGATAGAAAAAAGGTGACGGGAGAGTTTTAAATGTTGAAGACGTATAAAATATACCATCTTACATGAAATAACTCTTCAATCAAAACGAAACTATTTTTCATTAATGAGTGACAACCATTTCATTGATTAACATTAAAGCGCATAACCAGATCTTGATTTATGGAAAGATTTTATTTTCGTGTAATGAGCCTTTAAAGATCTGCGATAAGGTGATATGTGATTTGCTTCGCAATATCACAATATCGCAATATCTCATATCACAATCTCGTAGAATTGTAATATCGGAATAGCTCACTATCGTAACATCGCAAAATCGCAATATCGCAATATCGCAAAATTGCAATATCGCAGATCGCAATACATAACATATGACAAACATTCTTTAACATATTTTCTGCGACATGCAATTTGCGATATGCACCATCGCATATCAGTGATTTTATGTTTTTTAGCGTAACATATGACATTCTAAGCATGCGATGCGATGAATGTAGTTTCGCATCGCGATCTCGCTATTTTTGTGTTCCACTTATAATGAGGCATTCGTTACCTTTTTGCGACGCAATATTCCTTAAAGAGTGATTTTATTCTTAATTTTTTTAGATTTTTTCAAGGAATATTTTCCTAATTTTATGATAGTAAGTTTTATTGAAAAAAAGAAAAACAAGTTCTAAAAGGAAAATATTTTTTAGATTTTTTGAATAAGGGTCCCCATTTATTTAGTATTAGTGATAATGCTAAAAAAAGGGGGGGGTTGTTGCTGGTCACAACAAGACGTCATTGATCCTCCTAACATTAGACTATAGTAAAAGCTTTCATGTCACGATGGTATCGTACCTTACAACCATTGCACTTTGATTAGATCCGTTGAAGACTCGTGCCTCCATAAGCGTCTCTATCAACAATGCTTACATGGGAAGGTCTCAACCAGTACATATGCGTACATTGTGTGTCTATATGCCATACTAAGTTTACATATATGGGTATCACATTCCACCTATTTTAAAAGAAAAAATTCCCCTAAGGGCGTCAGCAGTCATCGTCAACAACCGCCAGCATCACTGCCACGGTAGTGACGCAGACAACACATGTATTTGTCAATTTTTTTAACTAGCCATAGCATCATGAGCATGGGACATGCTGGCCTTGTTGAAATTTTGTATATATGTTGTATATTTTTTTTGCTTTCCGGGGTCCCTTAGGCCATGGTCATCTTGGAAACAGTGCAAGGTGTTTTCAATTCTAAGATTCACGCAAACCTCTCTCTCTCTCTCTGCGCATAATACAGAAAATAAACTATAATGTATTTCGGCTATACAGTCCTTCCTAGATGTCACACATTAGGGGGAAATTGTTAACACTAGAAAATCGTATAACAGAATATGACATTAATTAATGTCAAGCCAAAGGATTTATAGGGCAGGAAGACATTATGGAATCAAGAAAGTATTTAAAATCTCTAAGGTTTTGAGAAAATTAGATTTGAACTAGTCTTAAATGATAAATTGCGCACTTAATCCTTCGAGAAGAGAATCTTCTGCGCGCATTTTTTCTCGATAAGTGCACATTCCTGAAGGTGGAAAAATTTCGCTTTCCTTGACCACACAAAGCAAAGGATAGTTACTCCTTATATGAATCCACCTAAGGATAGTCACCAACGCCTCCTTAGACACTATGTGAGCACACAAAGGAATATTTGGAGCACACAATGGAATCATACCTCTCCCTTGGGTCACCATCTACCATGTACCAAGGGAGGGAAGGAGGATTTTAAATCCCCTATATAAATCCACCAAGAGATGAAGAATGGGTGATCACATTGTTATGTAGGATAGAATTTCACAAGCAATACCAACAGCGTGTGACCCGGAGCTGGAGATAGAGGGGACTCAATTGTTGGCCACCCAAAATCCTATTCCATCACAACAGAGAGAGAGGGAGACTGCATCAAAGGCATAACTTGGAAAAACAACATCCTTGCATCGGGACCTAGAACCATTGTCTAGGGGCTCTTTGGCAAGTGGGTAAAATTTCCTCTCCATATCAAAAATTTAATAAGAAGAGGCCTTAAGCCATCATTTGCATTATTATCATTTTGACTCTCTTCAATAGCTTTTGTATATTTTTGTTTTAGTTTTTAGTTTACTTCGAGCATACATTCACATATTTTTTCCTCTAGATTATATGATTTTGAGCTCCACCACTTTCTTCCTCTTACCAATATTTTATAGGGGTAGACCACACTCCTTAGACTCATGATATTTCGTACACCTGTGCATCAAATCCACCACAACAGGATTGGCGACTCCACTAACATTTTACAAGTTTGTGTGGTTGTGCTATCTCTTGCAGGAGACCTTTGTCTATGCTGGAGTGTGGAGTTGATAGTCCTCTGATCCATCTTACTGTCCCTAGATTCACTTGGAGTGAAAAACTAAAGAAGGCAACACCTAATCTTTTTATTGCAGGATTTTTGTGCATAGTTGTTTCTCACAAATGCACAGTGCGCGTGTTCAGGACTGACCTACACTCAGGAAAGCGTACCTGTCGGAGTCTTTTCCGCGCAAATTAGAGAATGAGATTTTTCTCCCTATATTCTGCATTTTTCTGCTTGTAAGTGTGCTGGGTAGCCCCTAATGTATCTACCAGCGCTTGTGCTGATACCCCACAGGTTCTAAGAACTCACTTTTAGGTGCATTCTGTAGGCTTAGAATTAGTTTTGCTTCAAAGTTGATTTTTTCAAAAATATTCACATAGTTTAAGTAGGGGGGAAATTAACCATTGCATTCTGAAAAATTTATGTTTTGAAAATTCTCGTATTCACACTTAGATAAAACTAGTCCAATTAAGTGGCCTAAGACAATGCATGCATAGTTAGTTTTATTCTTTCTAGTGTAGAAATTGTTTAGTTGAGTTCAATTTTTGCATTAGAGGTTGCAGGACTAGGATTTAATTGTCGACTAGAGCAAGTAATCTCTGCTACCTTTGCACCCTCTAGTGATCCTAGGTAAGAATATGAATGCTCTATATTTCCAATTCGCCATCTCCCTTTAGTTAGTCACATAGATTAACTAGGAAAATTTGAAAGCGGCCCTTTATTCGCAAATGTTTTCCATTTGAGCCAAGAACAATATAACGTAGTTTAACTAAGGGAATTTTGTAAAGGATCACCAATATCCATATGTTAAAAGTATGAGATTTTTCACCATATGCTCGCACACACTCACCTACTAAGCAAAGGAAGACACCTGAAACTAACTTAACCAAACTCACTAAATTCTCCCCACAAGGCCACAAAAGAATTTATAGTTTAAGTTAGGATCAAGGGGGTAGGAATCCAATAAGATGCCTTGATCATACTTCATATTGAAACATAGAAGTTGTGTATTTAGGGAGCTTCAAATCCACCTATCAGCCCAGGGCAAAGAAAACCCGAGCACGACATAGACCCAATTCAGAGGGGGTTAGGCTTAGGTGCAATGCGTGCAGTATCAGTTGGGGCTACCTGAACCAGCTGATACTCGGTACTGTTAGCTGACTACCAAGAATCCCAAGACTCGAACGCTCACATGGGAGAGTGTTTCTTAGTGGCCAAAAACTAGGGCATACTTTACCCTATAGGGGACGGTGCAGGCAAGTGCCAGACCCTCTACCCTTACCTTGGTGAATTCTCTTCGGCTAACTGGGGGCGTCGCTAGCTCTTACAGGACGTTGTGCCAGCACTCGCAAGAAATATTCTCAAGGCCTAGTTACTTTTGAGTGTGTGAGGATGCATAGGTCTTCTAGGATTTTGATTATCATGTGCAAACAAACAAAAATCGTTTTTTTTCTTGATTGATCACATAGATTAAGTTAAAGGGAAAATTTATTTTATTTTCGCTTTGTTTATGTATGTGGCCATAAATTTGCTTTGATCATAGACTCTATCCTCTCAAATTTCTCCAAAACTGAACCTGATCGACACCCAAACGGTCCCAACAAAACCTCATTGATCCAGGCGTCTTTTGGACCTCCCCCCATTACAGGGAGGGGTTCCAGGTCTTTCGCCATTCAGGCATCAAAGATGGAACACTGCCACCGTCATTGGTTCATCCTTTCTTGGAGCAACCATAGTTGGGAACCCTAGTCGGTCTCCCAACGCCACACCTCACACCACTCCCCCCTCGACCCCTAGGGGGTAGGGGAGTGCATCCCATTCGGGAAGCTAGCTAAACACACATCAGGGTACGTCACAAACAAAATCTCGTTCTAACCATAACTTCATGTCTTCACACGTTGCAATGGCATCAACCTCCCAGTCACCCTTCTTAGCTGCGTTGAATCTACCCGATTTAACCAAGCTCACAAATGACCCCATCGCACACGATCCCTCATGGCCTCCCATGCCCACAAAGCTCCCTTCAGATATACCAAATTTAAAGGGCAAGCAAGCGGAAGACCTAGGTAATCATGTAATGAAATTTCACCTATGGTGCTCATCGAATAGTATCATCGACAACCCTATTCAACTGAGGCTATTTAAATGCAATATTACGGGAGTAGCTGCGAAGTGGTACATGGAGCAACCTCCTGCTTGACATGGAACCTTTAGTGCCCTCGCTACCGTATTCCTCACATATTTTCAGTTACCCATTCACCATGATTCGAGAATGGAGTTACTGACTCATTTTAGACAAACCCCACTGAATCATTTTAGACAAACCCCCACCGTCTATATCTCTGACCATATTCATGAATGGAGGCGACGTCGCAATTTATGTAAAGCTAAACTCAACGATCGGGTCCTCTTAGATTTATTTTTGAAAACTCTGACAGCGAAGATTTCAAAGGATGTGGTGTAGCAATAGCCCACATCTGAAGAGGATGCAACCAGTAAATATCAGAAGCTTGAACTGATTTATATGCAGTCAAGATACATTTACAACATCCTGCCTAACACCCCGTGCCTACAAGCTTATCAAGAATTTCCAGGTGCGTCGAAATCTTCAAATAGATTAATAGGGTCAATGACCCAAGGTTACCTAGGCAGCAGTAGTCAAAATCCCGGTTACGCATGTAATTCTACTCAAAACATGCCTCAACCCAAATTTCAAAGTCATAATATGCCTCAACAAGATTTGACTAATAGGGTGCAAGCGTATCACCAAGGAGGACCCTATCCTCCAGTTGAAGGGACTTAGTACGCAGAAAAAAACACTGATGAAAGAGCTCCCCTCCAATGGCTAGGTGCAAACAAGGGACAATGGTATGCTAAGTCCCAAGTACATGACCCACCTACGCAAACCAATGCATAAGTGAACTTTGTGCAGCCATCCCAAAAGCAACCACACCAGTATAACTAGGAGAAATACCCTCCTAAATGTGGTTAAGAAAAAGTAAAAAAAATCCCAAAGGGAACCCTGGGCAAGGGGCACCAACCAATAGTGCCCACCACGATCCCAGGCTGGAGGCAACTCCAATAGGAATCAGAACGAGGAGCCAAGCAATGCCCAATGGCAAGGTAAAAGGCCACCTCTTTGAACAAACCACTCTTGTTCAATATGTGGTGAGTACGGGAACTATACTCACCACTGTCCCGATCTCCCTAAGCTAAAAATTTTGCAGATTGACCAAGGATAAGGAGGATCTTCTCAGCAACCTGTTTTTATGCAAGAAACTTTCCCCCACCAAGGGACGGTAAACACTTAGCAACAAAACCCAGATGATTCCGAGAAAATCAGCCATGAAATTTACATGACTGGAAAAGAAATCTTTTTCCAAACATGAAACCACAGTTACGACACCCCACCAAACACCACTATGTCAGGGGCTAGTACTAGTGTGCCAACTGCACCTTTGACCATTTGAAATATGCCTATAGAACCATTGCCAAAGATGGCAAAGGGACTTAATAGGAGAGCAGGTTACTACTCCAAAGCGGCCCATAATTATAGCATCATGGACGATTTAGCTCAATCGTCCATTGCTATGTCTGCGCTGGAAGTACTGCAGTCATGCTTAAAGCAACGAAAAGCCCTACTTTCCGCATTAGGCTATCGACCCTGTTGATACGCGCATGATGGATTTTGACTTAGAAATTTCCACCCCTAGTCTCCCTTATATGGTCGCCTTCCAGATACTAGTGTCGGTCCAGAATATCACTATTCACCGATGTGTCATTGATGAGGGTGCATCGACATGCATCATGTCGAAAAATGTTTGGCAGAAGTTGGGTTCTCACAAACTAAATCCCTCGGTCATAACACTTTGAGCATACAATGATTGTCCCTTGACCCCTGTCGACCTCTACCAAAATTTCCTAGTTTTCTTAGCCAGAAATATGGTGCACATAGACATTGAAGTCTTGGACTCTCACTTGGATTACAATATACTCCTCGGGTGGAGTTACATTTACGCCATGTCAGGTATAGCATCCTCCGCCTTCCGCATTATGATGTTCCCCCATAAGGATCACATCATTACTATAGACTAGCTGACACACAGTGATAAGCATCCCATAACCAACATGGATGTAATTCTACTCTATGTAGATACAACCTTGGAAGGTCTTTTACGGTACCAAGAATATGGCCCCGGCCAATTCAAACCATCGTTCGTTCTAGGGTCATTCCTAGGAGATCCTCCCATGATCCCTAAGGAATCACCCAATGTCATAGGGGCTTCAGTGTGCATGATGTCCACATCAAGCGTCGAGGTTAGTCAAGACATGGAATCAAGCAGTAACAACATCGAGGCATCAGCCATGACAGCCTCTCTAGCCTACACCACCTCCCAAACCCCTTTCCTCTACCCCCCAGCTGGCTTCGTCTCCCAGTAGGTATTGGAAACACTGGTATTAGCCAGCGTATCGTTGGCATTCCCAGTTTTGTAACTTGTTCCACCTTCCGAAATAGGAGCCACCCACATTACTACCACAGATTTAAAGCCCCTCAGTCCTAAGGAGCCCCAACCCACCCAATAAATGGTCGAGACCACCCCCACGAAGGAAGCTCACATTGCGAAACTAGTGATCACGGCCAAGAAAACTGCAAATAGAGGAAAGAAGATGGTGACCACCTCCATTCAAAGGGAATCACAAGCCTATGCCATATGTGACGTTATAGGCCATCCTACCCACATATGTATGGAGCTGGATGAATTAAAACCACTCCTTGGCTCTGAAACAGACATCGTGATGTCGCGTTCCCATAAAAATGAACCTACCACCAAAGGTAAAGGCAAACTGCTACGTACCAATCACGCATGCACTTTCTATAGCAATTATGGGCACTATACCCACCATTTCCTAGATATCCCACAATATAAGGGATGCCCTACATGCCATCAAGCGATCCTATCAAAAGGATCCCTCCACCCAGGCATCTGAAAATGAACCTCATACCATCCTGTACCTGTAGGAGGAATGATAGTCACCAGAAAGACAACCATTTGTCCCTCCTCCCCCCAAACCACCATACACGAACCAGGAATAGGGGAACCTGTTCACCTCATTCTCTTGAGTTATCAGGTGCATCAATTAATACAAAAAGTTTGATCAAGTCTTTGACCCAAGGTCACCTAAGCAGTAGTAATCTATATTCGTGGAGTTACCAAGTAGGTAGAATATGTAGATGGCTTGATCGGGTCTTTGACCCAAGATATCCTAGGTAGCAGTAACACCTATGGTACTCGGGGAGTTACCAGGTAGGTAGATTCTACAGACGGCTTGATCGAGTCTTTTACCCAAGATCACCTAGGTAGTAGTAGTACCATGCGCATCGATTTCGCTGATGGTTTGATCAAGTATTTTTTACTAAGATCACCTAGGCAGCAGTAGCACCATCCACACCGATTCTGCAGATGGTTCGATCGGGTCTTTAGCCCAAGGACACCTAGGAAGTAGTAATAAATACCCTGGATACTCATACGATTCTACTTAGAACGTATCACAACCTACCTATCATGAAATTCACCCCGGCACTCATATACCAACCAGGGACAAGGGAACCAACATTCCTTATTCCCCGCACAGAATGGACCAATGGCACAACATAATGTGCTAGTCAATCTAGTGCAACCATTCCTAGGCTCATCACCAACCATACAACTAGGATAATTATGGAAATCCTGCAAATGCTACAACAAGAAGCCAGGGAAAAAATCAAAAGGGAGATCCTGAATAGGGGGCAGTAACCTGCAATGCCCCCCCAATCTTAGTCTGGGGGAAACCCCAACTGAAATCAAAACTAGGAGCCAAGTAACAACTCCCAAGGGAAAACTAGAGCTCAGAGTATCTGATCACCAGACTGAAAGCAGCACTGTGATCAGCACTCCATAACAAACAGAGGCGATGCCACACATTCGCACTCCTGAAAAAATAAATTTTCAGCATCGACAAGTATGCGCTCTCTCATATTCTTTATTAAAGCTCATGACTTTCAATAATATTTGATAAAGAATATGCTTTCACTTGAGGAAGTTGTGTGTGCAGGAAAAGCTCGCAAACCATCAACAACGCCATCTACTAAAAGTTACAGAGCAGGTATCATTCTACCCCTACCATGATAAGTCCCATTCAACTCTGAATTCATGACATCATTTCTCCATTAGAAATAGACCATAGGATCGTCATATCTGACCGTGTTTATCATCACCTCACCTTGCACACGATAAACATCTGTGTTGGTCGATAGAGGCTCCCCTCCATGGTGCTTGTCACCCAAAGTAGACCATATATCACAGAAAAAGTGACGCCATGGCCATACCACTTCAATCCGGGAAGAACCTCGTGCCCATCCATTCATCATGCATAAGGTCAATTTTACCATGCTAACTGAAACCCCCTTCCCAGACGACCAGGTTGTAACAAGTAGATAAAATGCTCACCTCCGCGCATCGCATTTGGCCCACCATACCTCCACCAGCATAATCCCATATGTGACATTTTTCCATCCACTTCACCAACCCCACACACGAGACCAACCAATGGGACCCCCACCCCTAGCAAAACACCATCCTCACACCTTCAGTGAGCGAACCCTTTCATGTTTTGGGGTACCCGTCTCTGTGTTTTGTACAAACCAAACCTCATTAATTTATTCTTTTGGTAAGTTTACAAAGACCGCAAATGATGCACTTCGCCCCTTCACCCTCATATTTCATCTTTTCCCACATGGAAACAGTCCCTCATTCCCTTGGTTTGAGTATTTCACCCCCATGCATGCACCATCACGACATTCATAGCCATTTCACACCTGCCTTGGAAGTCCTACCGAATCCAGGGATTTTCCCTTCAAAAATAACTATGACTGCTGCCAAGCTGCTAAATTATACTTCGACCTCGGGCCACTGAATCCCCATCCTCTATTTGCAGTCACCTCTCACCAACATGCCTATGTTAAACCCATCACATCCAGGTCCCCAACCCCTCAGGTCGACGACCCATGGTTCGATCAAGGCTTCCTTTTTGTCGACTTTGACACCTCTTTTCCAAAAAGGAAGCGGTACCTTGGATTACCCCTCCCCATGCAAAGGGGTATCCTTGGGTGGCATTGTGGTAGGCATCATTGTCCACAGATGTCATCGATCCTCCTGACATTAGACTACAGCAAAAAATTTCATGGCACAATGGTATCGTACCTTACAACCATTGCACTTTGATTAGATCCTTTGAAGACCTGTGCCTCCATAAGCATCTCTGTCAACAATGCTTACACGGGAAGGTCCCAGCCAGTACATATGCGTACATTGCACAGCTATATGCCATACTAATTTTAGATATATGGGTACCAAATTCCACCTATCTTCAAAGAAAAAAGGCCCCTGAGGGCGTCAACAATCATCGTCAATAACCGCCAGCATCACTACCACAGTAGTGACACAGACATCACATTTATCTATCAATTTTGTTTAGCTAGCCATAGCATCATGAGCATGGGGCATGCCCACCTCGTTGAAATTTTGTATATATGTTGTATATTTTGTTTTATTGCAAGGGTCCCTTAGGCCATGGTCATCTCAGAAACGATGCAAGGTGTTTTCAATTCCAAGATTCACGTAGACATCTTTCTCTCTCTCTATGCACGATACAGAAAATAAACTATAATGTATTTTGGCTATACAACCCTTCCTAGACCTCACACATTGGGGGGAAACTGTTAACACTGGAAAATCGTACAACAGAAGATGACATTAATTAATGTCAAGCCAAAGGATTTACAGCGCAGGAAGACATTATGGAATCAAGAAAGTATTTAAAATCTCTAAAGTTTTGAGAAAATTAGATTTGAACTAGTCTTAAACACTAAATTCTACTCTTAATCCTTCGAGAAGAGTGCCTTCTATGTGCCTTTTTTCCCGATAAGCGTGCATTCCTGAAAGTGGAAAAATGTCTCTTTCTGGGACCACACAAAGCAAAGGACAATTACTCCTTATATGAAGTCACCTAAGGACAGCCACCAGTGCCTCCTTAGACACTATGTGAGCACACAAAGGAATATTTGGAGCACACAATGGAATCATACCTCTCCCTTGGGTCACCATCCAACATATACCAAGGGAGGAAAGGATGATTTGAAATCCCCTATATAAAGCCACCAAGAGATGAAGAATGGGTGATCACATTGTTATGATGGCCAGAATTGCCCAATAAATACCAGTAGTGTGTGACCCATAGATGGAGATATAGGGGACTTGATTGTTGGCCACCCAAAAATCCTAGTCCATCACAATAGAGAGAGAGGGAGACTGCATCAGAGGCAGAACTTGGAAAAACAACATCCTTGCATTGGGACCTAGAACCATTGTCTAGGGGCCCTTTGGAAAGTGGGTAAAATTTCTTCTCCATATCAAACATTTAATAAGAAGAGGCCTTGAGCCATCGTTTGCATTATTATCGTTTTGAATCTCTTCAATAGTTTCTGTATATTTGTGTTTTAGTTTTTAGTTTACTTTGAGCATACATTCGCATATTGTTTCCTCTATATTATATGATTTTGAGCTCCACCACTTTCTTCCTGTTACCAATATTTTATAGGGGTATACCACACCCCTTAAAGTGGTGAGATTTCATACACCCGTGCGTCAAATCCACCACAACAATGCTGCTCCGCATCTCGTTAAATTTCACATGCAAGAATGCAAGTTGAGTGTTCAATTTCCTAAATATTGTATGATGGAGATGTTTATGGTTACCTTGGAGTAAAAAGTGAGATCATGGTATGAGATTCTACCTTCTGCCAATTTATGTTCTCTAAAGGACTTTCATTTAGTTTTCTTTCAAAATCATCAAAGCTCTAATTATTCGTTGTCGATAATTGATAGTTGTTGTGAGATTTCTGAAAATTTCATTGAGTTTCTTGAAAATTTGTATGGGGATGAAGAGTGTCTAGAGATGAGATCATAGAATCCCTTTATGATTTTTCCTCCCAACAAGAATCAGTAGTTTCCTCCTTCAATGAAATATACTGGGACCAAAAAATAGAAATTTCTATTCCCAATCCTGAAAATGAAAATAATCAAGCCAATGTTAACTGATTTAAAAATCAATTTTCTCCTCTGTTTAAAGATGAAATAGATCATCTCCTGAAAACTCATGTTATAACCCAAGCTAATGAAGGTTTGCAGTGTTCACATATTCAAGAATGTGTTAGTGAAACTTCTTTCATTATTGAAAATGAAAATCTGAGTTTAAATGATAACAGTCATGAGATTGAACTATACAGGAAGTTGTTGTGAGTAAGCCAATTTGTGATGATGATTTCCTACAAGGAGATTAGCTAATAGAGACTGTTGTCATTCATGAAGGGGATATGGCTATCATGTTTGAAAATCTTGAAGAATGTGTTATGCTCAAGGATGATTTAGGCTATGAATGTGAGGAGTACGAGCCTAAGATAGACAATGTGAAAGAGATAGAGTCAGAGTTTCCCATGCTTCAGTAATTTGTAGCCAACACTGAGATAAAATAAAGTCATACTTACCTATGCCTTTGTATGGATCAACAACCAAGTTTTATTTCAGATCATAATGAAGGGTGTGCTTGTGTTTTTGCTGTATCTCGATACAAGGTAACATTTCAGATTTTTGAAGATCCTTTTACTGATTTGTGATAGTTAGTAGGGAAGATGCATTTTCTTGTTTTCATGGACCAAAAGCACATGTTCAGTGGACACTTGGAGTGGCATAGTTATTCCTTTTTCTACCTTCTCGAGGAAAGTGAGAGAATAATTCAAGTAACTAGCCATCTACTGGATTTTTTACACTAGAAGGATCACTTCACATTATTGTACATATGTCTTCAGCAGGCAAGTGGTTATCATCGGGATTTGAAGCCCTCAAGTGTTAGTGATATGCTGCATGAATAAGTTTTGTAAGTTTTTAGTTTAGTTAAATTCAAGTCAATCCAGTTTTGAGCCATTTTATCATGTCAAATTTTTAGTGTTTAGTTTGATTTTTAAATTTTGACTCCATTCCCAATGGTTAGGCTACTTAGTCTACGGTGTTGTTCACATCTCCAAGGAGCTGCCATCCCCAGCTGGAGCCAATGTTAGTATCAATCTTTACATCCTGTCACTAGTGATCAAATGAAGTGTTATCATGTCTATTTAGGGTACCATAGTCAATTTTTTTTCATTTCACTAAGTCTTCAAGTAAAAATTTGGTCACTGAGCATTACGTTTAGGACTATTTTCCACTCCAAAAAATTTTAAATTGTTGGTCCATGTCATCAAATAAGATGAGTATGTCATTATTCAAAGATTTTCATAATCATTTTATTCATCACCAACATGATCTCATTCATTTCAGTGTCTCCATTAGGTCATTAGGGTTTCAAGGTCACCAAGCTGTCATTTCATTCATAAAATATGGCAATTGGAGGAGTGGTAACAAAGCAATTTTCTTCAATAATGTTTGACTTCAAACAATGTAATTTTATGTTTCTACATGTAATAAGCACTTCATGTTCCTAAAAAGTTTCATTTCAATGTTCCAAAGAAGATACAAAAATTTCAAGTTACAAATGTCCAAGGCTACATAGTTAAAAAAAGAAAGAATGAAAGTCATGCTTGAAGAGACATGTAGGGCCCCTCATCACTTAAAGAGAATCATTCCTTGTCTATAAAAGGCCAAAAAGACACAAATAGATTTCATTTTCACTCCTCTTACCTCTTATCATCGAGCTTATTCCTCCTTTGGTGAGAAAACACAGGCTTTTTAACTGAAAGTGGAAAACATTTCATGGCATTGCGCATCTGGAGGAGGTGTTTCGCATAGGAGAACTGTGTTGCACATAGGCGGTGCGCACCAGTGAACTATGTTGCAGATGGGGCAGAGTTTCCCAAAATTGTCTAAAAACACCAAAATCAATTTTCAAGCTTCCAATCTAGGTTTTTCACCCTCTAAACATCATAACAAGTAATTATATTCATTTCCATACCCTCTCTTCCTTTGCAAACCAAGAAAAAATCATAAGCCTATTCCCCTAGGGTTTTGTATGAATTACATTCTTTTAGTTTAAAAATGATGAAGTGATGCTTTAAAACCCTAGTATCATTGTCCCTACACCTCTGTTTGCAATTTATTCATCATTTCCATCAATCACAAACCCATTTCCCTTCATTTTTCATCATCTCCCTATAAACCCTAGCCCTATTTTACCAAATTGGCTAATTTCCCTAGCTAGGATTGTGTTTGAATTTCCTAGCTGATTTCTCTCACTCATTTTCATTCATTTCACTCCCTAAATATTCCTAAGACCCCTACCCATATCCCTTCCTTAACTCCCTCATTTCATCCCTTTATTCACTTTTCCCTATTTTTCCCCTCTTATCATCTAGGGTTTCAATCATGGAAGGAGATTCTTCACCATCATAGAAGAGAAAAAATCACAAACAGGGGAAGATATTAAGGTATGAACCCTCAAATTTTAGTGAAATCACTTCCTCACCCTTCAGCAGAAAATGCTTTGAAGATCTCAACTACCTAGGCTTTTGTGAAAGAGTGGAGGAGGTAGGTTACCATAAGCATCTTACAGATTTGTTTGCCACCAATTGAAGGGATAAAAGGCCAACATCCAATGGATTGATTTCACATTTTTAGTTCATTTCATCTCTCTTGCTACAAGGATACCAAATCATGGGGAATATTGGTTTAAAGGCATGAATCTAGAACTTGAACAGTACAAACCATTCATAAAATCATAGTACAAGGAGGTTCATTCACATATTATTCCATTGAGATACTTGTTGGAGAGGTATGCACCATTGATGAAGGTTGTGATGAAAATTTTCACATGTGAGGGCAGGTTTTCTAGATTGTACCAATATCATATTAGACTTGTTGTGTAACCAGCTGCAAAAATAGAAGAAAAGAGTTATGAACGCCTTAGAAATAAGCCACTTCGAGGGGGCAACCTCCAATACATTACATAAATGAACAATTCTTGGATGATACAATTTACAAAACCTCCTTTCTATATATAGGAGTCCATGGGGCCATAATGTAATCCTAGTGGGGCCACAATGTAATCCTAGCCGACCTAACAATAATAATTAAGGGCACAATAATAACAATATGGGGGTTACAAGGGTACAATAATAACAATAAGGGGGTTACACTAACAACAATAAGGGACTATACTAGTAATATAGGGACCTAACATGCCCCTCTCCTTCAAAAAAGTGTTGTCCTCAACGCTTGAGTAGCTCTGGGTGCTTCCGTATAAAATTCTCATCCTCCCATGTAGAATCTTCAGTGGGTAAGTTCTTCCACTTGATGAGATACTCTGAAATTGATCGATTCCGTAGCTGTCGAGTTCTTGTTTCCATGACTGCTTCAGGTTCCAATATGATTTTTCCTTCCTCATCAAGTTCTGGCAATATTGTTTGAACCGGAAGATTTTCAACTATAACCTTCTTTAAGCATGAAACATGGAAAACTGGATGTACTCGCGAAGAAGCAGGAAGCTCCAATTTGTATGCCATAGTACCAATCTTTTGCAACACCTTGTAAGGACCATAGTACTTTGGTGATAATTTATTATCCTTCTTAGCTTGCTTGAGGGACATTTGTTTGTATGGCTGTAGCCGTAAAAATACCCAATCTCCTACATCAAAACTTCTCTCGCTACGATGTTGATCTGCCTGTTGTTTCATTCGATTTTGTGCCAAATTCAGGTTATCCTTTAAGAGTTGGAGAACTTCTTGCTGATACTCGATGTGATCTTCCACTGCTTGAACCTTCGAATTTTCCCTTAAAGATGATGTGATGGATGGTGGATGATATCCATAAAGTGCCATAAATGTGGTCATTTTTGCTGCAGTATGGAAGGAAGTGTTATACCACCATTCAGCAAGAGGTAACCACTTGACCCATTGTGTTTGTTTATCAGATACAAAACAACGAAGATATCCTTCCAAAAAATTATTTACTATCTCAGTTTGACCATCAGATTGAGGATGATAAGATGAGCTATGAGCTAATTGAGTACCCAAACAAGAAAATAACTCTATCCAAAAATTTCCAGTAAAAATGGGATCTCTGTCGCTCACAATAACCCTTGGGCTTCCATGTAGCTTTTGAATTCTGTCCATAAATGTAGTAGCAACCGTACTTGCTTTAAATGGATGAGATAAAGCACAAAAGTGTGCATACTTGGTAAGTCTATCAACTACCACCATGATGACACTCTTTCCTTCGGACTTAGGTAAACCCGTGATAAAATCCATTGAAATCTCCTCCCAACGTTGACCTGGAATGGATAAAGGTTGTAGAAGTCCTGGGGTCTTAATTGTTTCCACTTTATTCTGTTGGCAAACCAAACATTCCGCCACAAACT
Source organism: Pinus albicaulis (assembly GCA_034641835.2). NCBI lineage: Eukaryota > Viridiplantae > Streptophyta > Pinopsida > Pinales > Pinaceae > Pinus > Pinus albicaulis. Next base: position 458,111,495 of record CM076572.1, read on the forward strand.
TTCGAATATCAGATTTAAGGCCATCCCAAAAAAATTCTTTCTTCACCCTGTGGTAAGTTTTTAAAAACCCTGAGTGTCCTCCTAAAGGAGAAGTGTGCAATTCCAGAAGAATCTTTTGTTTCAGTTGGGAATTCTTACAAAGATATAAGCGATCTTTGTACCATAAGGAATCATTTTTCCAACTAAATGTATCAGATGTACTAGGATCTTGCTGCAACTTTTGGATGAGTTTCCATACATCTTTGTCCTTCTTCCATTCATCTCTTGCTTCAGTTATCCAATCTGGTTGGATAATAGAAATGGCACAAAGCAATGCTTCCACCTCTTCATTCTTTCTTGAGAGTGCATCCGCAACAACATTAAGCTTTCCTTTTTTGTAGATTATTTCAAATTCATAACCCAACATATTTTTGACCCATTTTTGCTGCTCTTTTGAAGACACTCTTTGTTCCAAAAAGTGTTTAAGACTATCATTATTAGTTTTTACCTTGAAGTGTCTTCCCATTAGGTAAGTTCACGATTTCTTTAGTGCATGTAGTATTGCTAACATTTCCTTCTCATAAATAGGTTTCTGTAAATACTTTCCTTTGATTGGACGACTTTCAAAAGCAATGGGTCTTCCTTCTTGCATTAAAACAACACCAATTCCATTTCCTAAGGCATCATATTCCACAATAAAGGTTTTTGTGAAGTCTGGCATAGCTAAGACTGGTGCTAGGCACATTGCCTCTTTAAGATGTTCAAAGGCCTTAGTTGCTTCAGGAGTCCATGAAAATGCATCTTTCTTCAATAATGTTATTAGAGGTGCTGCTATTCTCCCATAATTCTTAACAAACTTGCGATAATACCCTGTTAACCCGAGAAATCCTCGCAACTGCTTTATGGTTGTGGGAACTTTCCATTCCTTAATGGCTTTAATTTTGCTAGGGTCTACTTTAACACCCTCGTGAGATACAATATGACCCAGATATTCCACCTCTTGTACTCCAAAGAAACATTTGGATTTTTTTGCATATAATTGTTTCTCCTGCAATAGTTTGAGCACCCCGTCAACATGTTCAACATGATCCTTCCAAGACCTGCTGTAGATTAGTATATCATCAAAAAATACTAGCACAAATTTTCTAAGGAGGGTTTGAAAATGGAATTCATCAACCCTTGAAATGTAGAAGGTGAATTGGTAAGGCCAAAAGGCATGACCAAAAATTCATAATGACCCTCATGAGTTCGAAATGCTATTTTTGGAATATCTTCAGTCCTCATTCTAATTTGATGATATCCTGAACGAAGATCCAACTTGGTAAAATAAATTGCTCCATGTAATTCATCCAATAATTCATCAATCACAGGAATGGGAAATTTATCTTTAATGGTGAGTTTATTGAGCTCCCTATAATCCGGACACATTCGCCATGATCCATCCTTCTTGTGTACCAATACTACAGGAGCAGAGAAAGAACTTTGACTAGGTTGAATTATACCCGCCTCTAACATTTCTGCAATCATACGTTCAATTTCACTCTTTTGGAAGTAAGGATATCTATAAGGCCTGATGTTTGGAGGAACACTTCCCGGAATCAAATGAATAGCATGATCATGATCACGAATAGGTGGGAGTCCTTTTGGAGTTTCAAACACCTTGGAATGATTGTCCAAGACTTGTTGGAGATCTGCAGAAATAGATGATTTTGATGTCGAAACTTCTAGTGAGCATAATTGTGCAATTACGCCTCGTTGTTCTTTCTTTAGAAGCTTTGTCATGACATTAGAGCTTATTATCCTTCCTAGCTTCCCTTCAATACCCCGTAATTCGACTTCCTTTCCTTATGAAAAAAATTTCAAGAAAAGTTCTTGAAAATTAAAAGCTACCATCCCCAAAGATTGTAACCATTGTACTCCTAGTACAACATCAGCACCTCCTATAGGAATGGAAAGCATTGGACTAGTCAATACATATTCCCCCATGGTTAGCTTGATATTATGGCATTTTCCAGAGCAATTTATAGTTCCTCCATTTGCAACCATCACTTGACATTCTGGTGCTGGTATAGGAAACAATTTAATTCCTTGGCTACCTTACAATGAATAAAATTATGGGTGCTACTTGAATCAATCAACACTATTACCCTTTTCTTCTTGATATGTCCTTCTGTCTTGAGAGTTTGAGGAGTGGTAATTCCTGCCAGTGCATTACACGATATGGTCGGATTCATTTCTTCCTCTTCTAGGGCTGGTTCCTGGTGTATATTCTCTTCTTGTTCATTTTCTTCTTCTTCTTCACAATCTATGTAAAATAATTTCTTCTCAGCACACTTATGACCTTTAGTGTATTTTCTATCACAACTGTAGCAAAGCCCTTTTGTTCTTTTTTCTTCCAATTGTTGTGGTGTCAACCTTGTAGGTTGTGGAAATCTAGGCGTAGCAACACTTCCTTCTTTATAGAATTGAGTGGTAGGCTTCCTTGTCGCCATAATTTTACATTCAACTTTTCTTGCCAACCTGAATGCCTTCTCTAATGAATCATGTTCCAACACACGAAATTCATGTTCGATGTTATCCTTTAGAGTACCTATGAAGAGATCAATCATGTGTTCCTCTGGAATATCAGTTACCCTTATATTCAATTTTTGGAAGTCCTCAATGTGCTGCCCCACTAAACCCTTTTGTTTGAGATTTATCAATTGGCTAAAGAAGGTGTTGCTCTTTGTATCCTCATAATGTGCTATCATTTCCTCCGTAAAATTGACCAAGTGACAATTTTTTTACGGGAGCAAAGCCATCGATACCATACAAATGTATTTTGTTCTAAATGTAAAGTTGCAATGCGTACCTTTTGTGTGTTTTGCACATTATGGAGATCAAAATATTGCTCCATCCGTAGTATCCATGTTACAGGATCCTTTCCATCAAACTTCCTCATATCCATTTTTGGAATATGGTGGTTCTTCTCGCCAACATTAGAGTTTATGAAATCACGATTAACATTTATTTTGTTCTCATCATGAGGTTCTTCTACTATATTTTCGCCATTAGGAATCATTTCTGGTTTTAAACTTGTCATCAAGCCTTCCATGTATGCTTTTAGATCATTCTTCATGTTTTCCATGTTGTCTTTCATTTCATCCATCTTAGCTTCCATGCCCACTTCCATGCCATCCATCTTAGCTTCCAAACCATTCATCTTAGCTTCCATGCCTTTCTTCAAAACTTCCATTTCATTTTTTGTTGCTCTTTGCGAGAGTGAAATTTGTTGCACTTGCTCTTGTAATTTTGATAGATCATGTTGCAATTCTTCATCTTCATGAGTCATGGTAGAGCCTTCTAAAGGATTACTGGGTGTTGAATTCTTTTTAGGGGCCATTTTAGAATCCAATATTGATACCTATTCTACAATATGCCCTTGGAATCAATTCAACTTGATTCTTCAAACAAGACTTATGCAATTCGGAAAAAAATACACACCTTTTACTTACTTTGGGGAGCTAGATATTGAAATTGAATTATATCTATAATTGAAAATCTTCACTATCTGAAATTCAGCCCTGTAGTAGCCCTCTGAAGCTTCTTTCAAATGCCACAGGTCTGACCTAATTTGGATTCTCCAAGACAAAGTTGTGTCCAATCTCCCACAATGACCTAATTATGGACTGGTTCAGTAGAGCGAACTTGTACGACTTGCCACGTGTCAATGTTTTGTCTTTTGTCTCTGAAATTGATATCCAAAAAAATAAATTCCGTGTGATTGTGACCAATTTTTACGGCACTCAAATCTGATCCCCAGAGAGAGAGTTATTGAACTTTTCCCACGATCACCTCTTTGAGATGAAATTCAGAAGCCTGAAAAAGCACTACCTTCCACAGATCATATCTCCAAAAAAATTTCGAACCAAGCTCTGAAATTTTTTGATGAACTTCCTCTAGATTTCAGCTTCGCACCATATGAATTTCAGATTCTGAACCTTCGTAGAAAAAAATTTATAGCGCAAATTCCACGATGACCTATTTAGGAGCCTGAAAAAAGACCTGACTTCCACAGATCATATCTCCGACAATATTGCGAACCAAGCTCTGAAATTTTTATACACGATTCCTCAAGATTTCGGCTTCGCACCCTAAAAATTTCAGCTTTTGAAACTTCGTCGAAAAAAATTTGTAGCGAAAATTCCACGATGACATGTTTGGAGCAGCGAAACCCTAGAGTCCAAAGCTCTGAAACCAAATGTTGTGTAACCAGCTCCAAAAATAGAAGAAAAGAGTTATGAACGCCTTAGAAATAAGCCACTTCGAGGGGGAAACCTCTAATACATTACATAAATGAACAATTCTTGGATGATACAATTTACAAAACCTCCTTTCTATATATAGGAGTCCATGGGGCCATAATGTAATCCTAGCCGACCTAACAATAATAATTTAAGGGCACAATAATAACAAAATGGGGGTTAAAAGGGTACAATAATAACAATAAGGGGGTTACACTAACATACTAAGGCTACGTATTAACATAGGATGTCACTTAACTTCTCTGCGCACTTCACAATTTGTAGTAAGAAAGTCCCTTAATTATTGCAATTTTTTGTATAGAGGTAAGAAATATGGATGAAAAGCAAGGAAAATCATGAACATGTAAAATTACCCTAGCCTCTTTCACGATAGTTTGGTGAAGGTCATAATTCTCCATCAGTTGGCAGAGAAGAACATAACATGGGATACCTTCATTGAGGTAGCCTTGCAGATGCACACAACTACTACACCAACTCATCGGCAAAACATATCACCTGCCATGTCAGCACAACTTATGAAGGTGGGATCATCAAGCAAACTTTTTGAGGTTTCAAAGAGGCCTAGGCCTGAGGTTACTCTCACCTATCAAAGAGGCATGAGGCTTGTGTTTGCTCTTTGGAATGAGGAAGGGGCCAAGCCTACTTCACTAAAGGGATCACCATCAACACAACATGAGACACCCATGCATGATGAGGAGGAACATGACTTTGACTTAGTTGACTTGGAGGCCCATGAAGAGCAGGAAAACTTGGAGAGGGTAATCAAAGACAAGGATGCTCAGATCAAAGAGCTCCAAGACAACTTGGTAAGGGAAAATTTTGTCATTTCATTTCTAGAGTAAGAAAACCAGTAGCTAAAGACAAAATAATTGATTTTGGAGAAAAGACTGTTTGAGGCAAACAAACATGATGAGAAAGGCAAAGCAGTGGCTAAGCATGATGATTCTGATGAGCATGAACAACAAGTGAAGAGGAAGTGGCCAAGAACCATGGGTCTCAAGAAGGCATTGTAGAAGGAAAAAGAGCAAAACCCTACAGATGAGGAGCTCACTTTGAAGAGAGTTTTGCAAATGAGATCAATGAGAACAAGGAGTTTTGGCTTGAGAAGGTCAATACTCACTTGGAAAAGCTCCTTGACAAGGCAAACATGGATAACAAGATTCATAAACGCATGGCTGCCCGCTACCAAACAAGAAATCAGATTGCACACATCAAAATCAAGTAATTGCAAGACAAGCTTAAGCAAACCCTAATCAGCCAAAAGGAGAAGGGTAAACTTGATTTGCTTGTTGATGCCTCCATGATTGCATGGTACACCTCATTTAGCACTTCTGGACCAATTTTGGGAAAGATTTGGAGCAAATTTTGTTTTTTGGTGAAATTTGGTGCAAATTCAGAAAGCACTGCGCTTTTTCCTCAGGGCTCGAAATGGCATAAACTCAACATTTTTGGAAAGCTGATGACCTCCTCTCAAAACTCGTTTGCTCAGTTTTTTTGTTCAGGGCTCAGATTTTGAGAAAAATGAAGAAAAGAGGTCAAAAATCAACATTCTGCCTCTGTTTTTGACAGGCGCTGCACACCTGGAGACACCTTGGGAGAATGAGTTTGTGAAGGCCTTGCCATGGGTCATTTTCGAAAATTCAAGATGTCCTGGAAACTAGACAGGCAAGGCTAGTTTACTGTTCTCTCAGATTTCAATTTTGACTTCAGGAAGGTCCCTAAAAATGGCCTCCAAGATGGAACTGTGCATCTGCAATTTTTTGAGATTTTTATAAAATTTTCACTGTGTAATTTTCTCCAATTTACAGTTTGACTTTTGTAAAAGTTAAAAAGTGAAAGTAGATGAAAGTAAAGGGAAAAATGTAAATGCAAATGGTAAAATGGAGTTGAATAGGTGTCTTATCCTCCATTTATTGCTTTGAGGATATGTCTCTTGATGGTTAGATAAAGGAAGAATTTGTTGTGTAACCTCCCTAGTGAGTAGCAGATTTCAGATAGGTGCATGGATTTGACTTTCTTGCTAGCAAATTTGACCTCCGAGGGAAGATTTCGACCTCAGTAGCTATATGAGGCCTTTTGTAAGCATTTCCAAGAGTTGGAGTCTTGGACATTGAACTAGTGTATTTCATCTTGACAAAGTAATACCGTGAATACAAAGAAAAGTTGCAACTTAAATTCAGGGATTCATGTGGTGAGCTTGTATGGCTATGTTTCTCTTTTGTAAGTCACTCCATTGAATGCTTTCTCTTTCCATTACATATCTACTGCTTTCACTCATTGTCTTTAAAAGTTTTAAGCAGGATTCATGAAGAATACATGCCCTGTTTTGATGAGATGATGATGTTGTGTTTATTTTCTTCTTAAGGAATGAATTCATATTTCTATGCTTGTTCCTAATCTCTCTGTTCATCCTACACCATAACCATAAAGCCTAAAGGGTCATTCAAGCTTGCCTACCTTGCCCCTTTATTCCCCTGCAATTTTTGCTCTTATAACCTTACCAGAGTTTCAAGCCTAGCTCTAAAGGTCCATTTTCATCCAACACAAAAATCCAAATCAACCAAAACCCTAGAGCTTATTATACCTAGCCTAAAATCTCCATTATCCATTCAATTTAGCTGTGATCTCATTGTGGTGTCTATCCGTCATAAATAAAATAATGTAAATAGTGATTAATTAGTTAATTAGTAATTAAGTTGAAAGGCCATGTCTAATAAGACATGACCTTTCGTAAGGGGCACCTGCGTAGGTATATAAGCAGGCCTCATTTGTAACATTCAATCATCTATCTCATATCTTTTATAATATAATATTTGTATCATCATGGATATCTTTGTATTCCAAGTGTTCTGGAGTATTTAAGCTTGAGAAGGAACTTTGTTCGCTTCTTTTGGTATCAGAGCAGTTCGAGCCTTTGGCTGCTTAAGCGCTGCACAGAGCCACGCTCTCCGATCCAGGTCTTTGACCATAAAAATCGTCAACCTTGTTGCCGTCGTGACTGAAGCATTCGCTACAAATTTTGGAGTTTCTCCATTGCTGAGTTTGTCAGAGGCCTTTGGCCATAATAAAAAATTGAAAAAAAAAAGGAAGAAATATATATATATATATATATATATATATATATATATATTAATAAAAAAAATAAAAGAGAGAAGGAAAGTTAACATAAAGGGAGAAATAAATTAAAAGGAAAAAAAAGATTTAAAAGAAAATAGTTCCAAAAGAAAAAAAAGAAAAGAAAAAAAGAGATATATATAAAGAAGTACATATACATACATACTAAGACAAATTAAAATTAAAAAGGAAAAAGAAATAAGGAAGAGTAGGTAAGGTTATTTTGATTATTCTTTCAGTGGTTTACAAGCTCGTGGTTTTGGAAGCCCATGGTAATTGCCCATGGTATTTGCAAGGTAAAATAAGAAGTAAAGGAATAAAAAAATCTCTGTGTGAATGGTAAGTTTACTTTTACGTGGAGAACATTAACCGAGTCAAATACACATAAGTGGACATATATTTTATAGGTGAATATAGGTGAATAGCCACGTTTCACTAGGGTTGTAACTTTTCAAAACAAAAAACAAAAAGAGTTAAAAAAAATCAATTGTTAATTAATATATATATATATATATATATATATATATATATATATAAAACTAGAATTTACTTAGTCAAAGAACTCATCACTAAAGGAAGACTATATTTAAGGTTATATAAAGGAAGTAATTTAAAAAAAAAAGAAAGGAAAAATATTATTAAGAATTTCTTAAAATATTAAGGAATCATTATTAAAGTTAAAAAGGGTTACCTTAAAAAAAAACCCTAAATTTCAATTCAACACACAAAATGGAATCAATCATTGATGAAAAGGAAATTGAATCTAATTCAGAAAGGAAAGAAGGAAGATTTCCTAAAAATTATAGTATGTTTTTCCGTGCGCTAATTAGAATCAAAGGGTCACTTGCGGGAAAGGAAGTTCTCATATCTATCGATCTTAATCAAAAGGATAATTATGTTAGTATTGAATGTGCTAACCAATTAGTGATCCTTGAATCAAATATAATTGAAACAAATTCAATTAACGCAAATGAAAAACAATACGACATAAGGAAACCGCACCTAAGTATTGGGGAGTATTCCTTGGTCTCGCAATTTACTGTTAAAACCTTATTTTGTAACAATAGTGATATAATTCTAGGTTCACTCTGGATGGAATCACAAGGGTCATTCATCCTTAATACAAAAAAGAATAAAATAACACTATAGGACGTTAACTTAAAAGAAAATTCAGTGACAGCTGAAGACATTCAAGAAATTTCAAAAGTAATTTCTCAAGAAGGTGTTAGTGTCTCATGATTTGGCTGATTGGAAATCCAAATGACAGTGTAACATCAAACCAGTCTTTGGAGCCCAAGGACCTAGTATTCCTGGACTCAGAGAGGGTCTCTCTATTTGTGTAAGGGATATCTGCGTGTTTTCTTATTGTGTTCTAATTTTAGGCTATTTATGAAGTAGGTTTTTGGTTTTGGTTTTTAGGTTGTGAGGGATGAAACTGATCAAATATATAAGATAGGTAAAAAGGTGTCAGATCAACTGGGCTATGGGTTCAAAAAGGTCAAGAAAGCTTTCATATGGTGATACAAGGTTGTTGAAGGGTTGATTTGATTCGAGGTAAAATGGATCTTTGGGAAAAATGGAGTGAGATGGACATTAAATTTGTGAATAACAAAGGATTTCAAGCATAAATAGTTTAATAGCTGACATAAACATGGCAGGGAAAACCATTAATCATGAGAAATGTAACTATAAGCTGATCAATGGATAGAAATAAACATTCAAGCCATGCATAGAGATATATGACTCTCTAACTTTGGGAAATGGCTATCAGACTTTGGGTAAATACATTTAAGACAGAAAAAAAACTCAAATCACTATGTCGGAATGCGTAAACATAGTGCTTCAAGCTATTGGGCACTTTGAAAACAAGATTTCATAGTTTTAGGAAAAGGGCAAGATCAGTACAAGACCTCCTTGGTTCAACAAATGACAATCTAATCAATCAAAGAGAAGTTTCATAGGTGGAGCTATGGCTAGCCATGAGTAAGCAGGGCATACCATAAATCATACTTAGCATGCATAAAACCACAAATAAAACAAGAAAACAATATTCTTCAGTTATTAAAGAGAAAGCAAGGATTCTTTAATATGACTAAGAATGAAGAAAACATGGAGACTGTAAAGAAACAGGAAATTTGAGGTGCCTCCAAGGGCATGTCTCAAATTTGTTCTCTATTTTTTTATAGCAAGCAAGAACATGGATTTCTGAATGAAAACTAGGAAACAAAACAGAGAGAGAAACACTATACCATTCTACCAAGTCATGGAATCCAACAACAATCGTCTTTCATCATCCAAGAACATCCAAGAAACTATCCAAAGGCATGAGACAAGTATTTCTTCCAAAGCTTATATGACCATATATTTCTTCTATTCATCAATTTCAGCCTTTTTTACAATGAAATCCTTTGGAATATATAGGCCAAAGTGAGGAAAACCTCTTAGTTCAACTTGCAATCTCATTGGCATATCCAAAATATCTGATTTTGTCCTTGAGGCTTTGCAAAGCCCAAGGCACAAAATATCGAATAAAATATCTAAAAAATGCTAAAAAAGGGAAATATATTGACTTTTCATAACTTATCATGTACAAAAATAGCTAAACGCACATGAAGAAAAGTCACTTTTGAAAGGTTCAATTTTTACAAAAATACTCAAAAAATACATCAGCAAAAGGTCCTCTGACTTGCCGGAAACTTTTGGAGGCCTTCTTGATCTCAAAATGAGGCTCATGATGGCTCGTTTGAAAGATCTAAGTGTCTACTTTCTGAAAATGTTTATTTGTCTCCCAAATAACCACTGTAAGTCCTTCAAAAACAGACCTATGTGTAAAAAACAAAGAAATAGGTTGTGCTGATAAATGGGGCAGAGTGTAGAAAAAGCGAGTGTTTTTCGCCATTTTGGGGGAGCAAATGATCTTCAATTGATCTGAAAATGACTGAGTATGTGCCCCTAAAATTATGACATCCAATGATACCATTTTTATCCTTTTAGGATGCCCCAAACTGAAATGGTGATGCCCATGAGTTTTGGCCAAAAACCCAAAAATGACAAAAAACCAAAATTTGTCGAATTTCACCCAAACTTGGCGAGCATGACCCTCAAGGGTTTTCAGAAACATGTTGTGAATCTGAGGCCAAAATTTGGAACCTTGAGGTGTCTGTCCTCAATTTTGGTGCCGGGCGCTTTCCTTTAGCCTCCTTGAGTTTTTCTTGAGCGGCTTTCAATTTCCATCGGGCAAACTGATTGAGCTTTTTATAATGCCCGATCATCCTCCGTTGAAGGTCCAAGTCCCTATTTGCCTTCTCCAATTTCTTCTCCAATTTATCATTAATTCTTTCAATCCATGCTTCTCGATTGTTCTCTATCTCTTTTTCGAACAATGCAGTGAGAGGGGTGGATTGGAGAAGGGCATCTTCTTCTTCTTTTTGTTTCTTAAGGGCATTTTTGAGCCCCATGGTTCTTGGCCTCTTTTGCCTGGGCTGATCTTCATCTTCACTCTCATTGAACTCACCCATGAGTTCTTCCAATCTCACTTGTGCTTTGGAGGCCTCCTTTTTGTATTTGATGGCCCGTGTCTCATATACAGCCATATGGACACTTATCTGCTTGTTTTGAACTTGCAAAAAGTGATTGAAGTTCCTAGCCCTATCAAGATCAGTCCTCAAAGAATAAATTTGATTTTCTCTATGGATCAAGAGATTTTATAGGATTCGGGCTTCATTATCACTATCATCACTTTGGATTTGGATGATGTCGAATTCCCTTTCCTATTCATGACTGCTTTCTTCCTTGTCCTTCCCTTTGCTTTGGGTGGCTCTTTTAGTCTTCTTCCTCTTGGGCAATTCGACCATGGGATTCTTGGGCAATTTTCCCTTGCTTCAGAGGGCCCTAGTCACATTTGGAGTTACAACTCTAGGCACCCTTTTCCTTGATGTCTGGGGCTTGGTCACTTTCGGAGAAGAGAGCATGGCCCCTTGCCTAGGAGAGGCAGCTAGCACATGCTCCATGGGCTCTTTACCCTTGTCACTTTTCTCCTCATTTTTTCCACTGTCTTGGATTTCTTCATGGATGCCTTGGCTATCTTTTTTCATTTCCTTTTGAGGGCTATCCTCCTCACTGTGTTTCACTTGTTTATCATGCTGCCCTTCTTCTTCATGAGGCTACTATTCCTTTTTATGAGGCTATTGTTCATCATCCTATAGTTGCCTTTGTTCATCATCTTCATGGGACTTCTCACCTTTTTCATGAGGCTGCCTCTGTTCATCATGAGACCGCTCACCTTCACTGTGCTACACATCTTCATGCTGCTACCCTTCATCATCTTCAGGAGTCTGTTGTTCTGCCTCACTGTGATGCTGCTCATCATCATGCCCTTCTTCCACTTGATGTTCTGCCTCACTATGATACTGCTCATCATCATCTTCCTCATCATGCCCTGTTTCATCATGCTATTCCTCATCATCACTTTCCTCTTCTTGCTCATGCTCTTCTTCCTCATCATGCTCTTTTTTTTGTTCTATGGTAAACTTGAGCTTCTTGGGAATAGGTTTGCTAGAAGAAGGCGAAGGATGGTGAGTAGAAGGTGAAGGAGATGTATGAACTGGAGGGATAGTGGAGAAATCCAGATGGGTGATGAAAGTATCCCAAGAGACCTCCCTCTTCTCAAGCTGATGAAGAATGATGACTTTGATGAGGGAGTGATGGAAGAGGCAGGTTGTCTGCTGTGAAGGAGGCTTTTTCTGAACAGTGGAGGCCATTTTCTCAATGCTTCTATGTAGGAAGAAAGGGAGATTTAGCAATTTGGCCCTCGTGAAATGCATGAGCAATCGAATATGATAGGCATAGAATTGGGAGAATCTTCCCTCACAAGTGAAGTATTTCATGATGATCTTCATGAGGGGGGCATAGCTAGTCAAAAGATATGAGAAGGGAAAAATGGATGGACATGAATCTCTATGCTCGGGCTTCAGAAAAGGCTTGTATTCTTCTAAGTCCAGGTGGATTTGTTTAAACCACTTCTCCCCGACACAAGGGATTTTAGTGGCCTTGGAGATGGACCTTGGAGAGAATTTTAAATCTAGGCCTGCCAGCTGAAAATGCTTCTCTCGAAACCTCAAAGAAAAAAGGTGTGTTAAAGGGGAATAGCTCTTCACCTCTTGCACTCTTTGGAAAAAATATAGACACCCAACCTCATGGAAATTTAACAAGACTGATGGGTGGGGATTCACTTCTTCAGTGGAAACAGGCTCAAATCTCTTGTGCAGGCCACTCCTACTATCTTTCCTGGGAGGCATCTTGTTTTGAATGCTCTCTGCAACACCAAGCTATCTCAAATGGCCTTTGGAAAGTTTTTCTCAAGCACACACCAACCTTCTGCTCCTTACAAATCACTGTTTTGTCTTCCTTTGTGCCAAACAACAAGTGGTTATCAAATAAAGTAGTACACAGTCAAATTGTTACTGTGTTTGGGTAAGGTCACAAGGATCGTTTTTGTTTTGGTATAAAAAAGACAACCTTGTATTTAGACAAAGACAAAACACCCCTCCCAATCAAAAACACTCTTTTTGTATTTCACTATTTCACATGCATAGGTAGACAAGAACACTTTCAAATTGATTTAAAATCTTTTCATAACACACTATGTTTCATGGAACAAAGGAGGCAGTACTAGTTTTGCTTTTTTACCCTACAGAGAGGTCACTTTTGAAGTGATAGAGTATTTCAGACTTGATCATTGTTGTCTCTTTACAAAACTGTCTCACCTTAGGATCACTTGTTTATTATGCCCAGGTAGACAAAAACACCCTCAAATGACTTTAAAGAATCTCTCACCACACTTTGTTTTATGGGACAAAGGAGGTAACATTAGTTTCATTGTTTCACTTATTCAAAATGGGATATTTTTGAAGTGACAAGGTATTCAGACTAAGACCACTGTTTTCAAAATAGGCTCACTGATGTCACATTACCAACATTGTGTTTTCCTTTCAAGGACAGTTTCCACCTTATAACATTGTTGTCACTTTAGACTTTGCTGACAGAGGTTAGTTTTGTCTTATCACCGTCAGGACACCTTCAACCATTTGAAAACCTATAACACTGTGCTTTCTGTCTAGTCACTAGTATATGTTTCATTACTCTGTTTTGAAAACAGTTTAGGCCTTTTGAAAACAATATAAACACTCCACTAGCTTCCCACTGTAATAATCTTTGTCAATATATTTAACAAATCACCTTGATTTTCCTACCAAGACCTCCATTTTTTAATCACCATTTAGTCTTGAAAAACATGGCAACAATCACCCCTTTAGAAATTAGAATGCATCAAGGAGGCAAATAAAAATACCTCGAAGATAGTTTGTGACCTTTGCTTGAAGAGTTGAGCAGCTTCAAGACCCTTTTGGAGGCGTTTTGATTGTTCAAACAGGTGCGGCATGTTCAAAAGGATAAGCACCATGCAGTAACACAAGTGTCGGGTTGGCCTTCGGGCGGTTGTGACCGGCGCCTATAGGCGCGCCATGCCACAATACAAAGCCTTTGTATTTCAGCTTTTGAATGTGTCGCACGGGCCGAAAAGCCTGAAAATTCTGTAAATTAGCTTGAAACGCTTCTTCGGTCTAGTGAGCAGCTAGGAGGAGGTGTTGTTTACATTTTGAAAATTGCGAATGGTTTTGCAACGGTCTCCTATTTCCTTTTGGAGGTGAAAAGGCTAATTTGGTTTTGAAATTATTTATGAGTGTTTCGAAGCCTTTTTGCAAGAGGAATTGGTTGTAAAACAACAAATGAAGCTCGACTTTATCATTTATAATATTCAAAATATAACAAACCCAATATTTCGACCAGGACTCTTTAAAGTGTTGTGGATAAATTTTTGGAGATCTTCATACATGTGACCCCTTTTCATAGTGAGAAAGCCATTTTGAAGGCCAACATCTCTCTCATTGTTTTTCTCATTAAAAAAGAAACCTTGTTGAAAGACACATCAATGACATGTGAGGCTTTCTTTGACATTCTTGCAAGGAGATAAATCACCACTTTGAAACTTATTTTGACAGTTTCTTCTCCTGATGTTTTGAAGATTATCATGCCCACTGTGAAGTTGATTGAAATGCTAGGTGCTCTTTGAGCCTTTCTCTTGATTGTGAGTGAAGAACCTCACCTGAAACTGTAAGTGAAAAACTCCAGATCTTACCCATACCTGTTAATAAAGGAAAAAGGCCTTTAAAGACCCTTGGGACTCATATGCAACAGCAAGGTCATTTTCACATGTCCATAAAGGGACTTTTGACTGTGATAGTGGCATGTTTTATCTGTTTTGAGTGTTTTCCGTGATTTTAAATCACTTGCCATATCCTTTTTCACACCCACTGAACCTATGTGTCTATTTGCAAGGCCTTCTTCAGAAAATAGGATTAGGTTACCTTCCTGTCCATTTGATGAGTTTTTTGACAAAGACCTCCATGAACAGGAAGAAAAAACCTTCTTTGAGTATTAGCATCACTCTTTGGCTTATGTTTGACCCAGCTTCCCACTTATAAACCTTGAATGGATTTCCGCTAATTTCAACTCTGTTTTCTGAAGGAAAATCATGGCTAGGTTTCATGCTTATTGATCAAGGAGAAAAACTCTGGAAAATTTTGATGAAATCACATACATCAGTAGAATTTGTTCATTTTGTCTTTAAATTTCCTTTGGAGGAAAAATATTATAGAAGATAAGTCAGCTTCTTTGATCATTACAGTACCCCTGCTTTCTTTTTGTTTTTAACACCATTTCTCTGTTCAGAAGCCTTCAATTGTCTCCTACTGCTCTTAAAATTTTCCTTTCAGTCAGTGAAAACCCTAAAATCAAACTCTCTCTCCAGCCCTCTGCTTATTAGATGAAGGAGGCCATTATCACAATGCCAAACCCTCTGCTTGTAAAATGAAGGAGGTTCTCTCAGTCTTTCAACCCTCTGCTTGTAAAATGAAGGAGGTTTTCTCAGTCTTCCAACCCTCTGATCATGTATGGAGGAGGTTTTCTCAGTGATGCCATTTCATCAGCTTTTAAAAAATGCTATCTTTCCTTTACTTCCATTCATGCTTGAGAAAATGAAGATGACAAACTATCAATAAGTCATGATGGGCATTTCTCTGAGACATGTAATTATTCTTTCCAAATACCTTTGCACCTCTTTAGACATCACAAGCAATTTGGCTAGTATGTGCAAAGCATTTCTTGTCATTTATAATTCACTAACCTTTGACTGTGATTGCAGGAGCTTAATGAAAAAACTTTCTGCCCTGTAGCTGCATCCCAGGCTCAAAACCATATGAGAAGCAGTTGTCTTCTCATGTTGAGTTTAATACTATCTTCTGGAATACTGGTACATTTCTGCTCTTTGAAAGATCCATTGAAATACTGTAAAACCACTTAATATCAGTTTGATCTATGGAATATGCATTGCTGAGACTTTAGGGCTTGTTAGTGGTGCGACTTAAGGGTGTAACCAAATTTATTTGCAGAATATGAAGGTATGTTAGGACTGGTTGATCATAGATAGAGGTTCTTTGGCTTTAGGATAGTTTTCCAAGGGAGAAATGCCTAAAGCACCACTACCTAACTTAGGGGAGACTTCTTGGATAGATTTGGATTGTTTTCCTTGGAGCTGATGGACAAGCTAGTATGGCTGAGGCTAGATAGGGCTTGATAATGAGGTTTTATCTTTTCATGGGCTGATTTAAAAAGGTAGGAGGGAAAAAATGTTTATGGGTGTTTTGCAGCTGGAAAATTTGACAAATTTTTGAGATCGGCTGCTAGAAAACTCAGCTAGGAATCTAGTCATCAACAACAGGTGAAAAATACTGATGACTAACAGAAGGAAAAAATGTGATACAAAATATGCAGAAGAAAATTGAAAAAATAACCACCAACAAGAATGACGAAGTTGGTCGCCTTAAGGACCACAACGAAAAATTGCTAACGCAAATTAATAAATTGAAGAAGGACAAGAAGTTGTTTGAAAACAAGGTGCAAAAACTTGTTGAAAAAGCGAACATTGATCCAGTAAACGTCTCAAATAATAAGATGACAAGCAAGTTGCAGAAGAAACAAACTTAGATGTCGGAAGAATGAGGAACATTCTACGTGAAGATTATGTAACCATCTCCATAACATCCTCGCTAGGTGAAAATCAAAGAGGTCAAACCAAAACAATTCCCTATAGAAATACAAATCATGGGAGCATACAACTCAACCAAGATAGGTATTCAGAACTGAAACAGGTTGATATTCAAAAGAATACTAACGAATCATCACAAGTTTCCAGTCATTGTAAGATTCTGCAGAAGATTGATTTAGGATGGTCTGATCCATTCTCAGTGCGACAATTTTGTTTGTCACTTAGAGGATCATATCAACTTGTATCGACAAGGATGACTGCCCAAAGACGAGAAGATGTTCATAGCAGGAAAATAAATCGAGGCCTTTCATCGACAAGCTTTGAGGACAAAGCTTTTTGAGGGGAAGGGAATGTCATAAATAAAATAATGTAAATAGTGATTAATTAGTAAATTAATAATTAGGTTGAAAGGTCATGTCTGATAAGACATGACCTTTCAACCTAATTACTAATTAACTAATTAATCACTATTTACGATAGAGATAGCTACTAGGTCAAAGTGGTATGTGGTTACCTTTGTTGGTCTCCTTCTTAGCCTTTAGAGAATTGGTGGTGATAACATCTTGGCGTCGTTTCCTGGGAACAAAAGATTTCATCTTCCCCAGGAAAGATCATCAAAGTTTAGATCTGATTTGTTTATGGTGGACAACGGTCGAATGCATATAGAGGTTGAATCTCTCACCTGGCGAATCCAGTGTAGAAGAATCTAAAGGTTCAAAATTTTCATGGTGACTCCACTTTTCAATAACTGGTAGTTTGAAGAACTTCTTGGTGACTTCATTGTTTTCAAGATGGATTCAACTACTCGAAGGTATGCTCATATGAATCGTGATCACATTCCTGAAATTCAAACCCGCATGCCTTGTGTATATTGGCAGCCTTATCTCCCAAAGTTCAAAGATGAGAAAGGAGATGATGTTGCTCTACATCTCATTAAATTTCACATGCATGCATGCAAGTTGAGTGTTAAATTTCCTAAAGATTGTATTATGAATATGTTTACTGCTACCTTGGAGGAAAAAGTGAGATCATGGTATGGGCGTCTACCATATACTAGTTTATATTCCCTAAAGGACTTTCATTCTTCCTTGTCAATGATTGATAGTGGTTGTGAGATTTCTGAAAATTTCATTGAGTTTATTGAAAATTTGTATGGGGGTGAAGAGTGTCTATATGATGAGATCATAGAAGCCCTTTATGATTTTTTCTCCCAACAAGAATCAGTAGTTTCCTCCTTGGATGAAACAGACTGGGACCAAAAAAGAGAAATGCATATTCTTGATCCTAGAAATTAAAATTATCGAGCCAATGTTAACTCTTATAAAACTCAAGTTTATCCTCTGTCTAAATATGAAATAGATCGGCTCCTGAAAAATCATGTTACAAACGAAGCTAATGTAGGTTTGCAGTTTTCACATAGTCAAGAATGTGTTAGTGAAAATTCTTCCATTACTGAAAATGAAAATCTTAGTTTAAATGATAACAGTCATGAGATTGATGAAACTATACAAGAAGTTGTTGTGAATAAGAAAATTTGTGATGAGGATTTCCTGTAAGGAAATTAGCTAACAGATATTTTTGCCTTTCATGAAGAGGATATGGCTATCATGTTTGACAATATTGAAGAATGTGTTATGTTCAAGGATGATTTAGACTATGAATTTGAGGAGTATGAGACTAATATAGACAATGTGTAAGAGATAGATTCAGAGTTTCCCAAGCTTCAATAATTTGCGGCCAACACTCAGATAGCAAAAAGTCATTCTTCCCTATGCCTTCCTATGGATAAAAAATCAAGTGTTCTTTCATATCAGAATGAAGGGTGTGCTTATGTTTTTTCTGGATCTCGAGACAAGGTAACATTTCATATTTTTGAAGATCCTTTTACTGATTTGTGATAGTTAGAAGGGAAGATGTATTTTCTTGTTTTCATGGACCAGAAGCACATGTTCAGTGGACACATGGAGTGGCATAGTTTTTGTTTTTTCTACCTGCTTGAGGAAAGTGAGAGAAGAATTCAAGTAAGTAGCCATCTGTTGGATTGGTTACACTGGAAGGATCACTTCACATGATTTTACATATGTCTTCAGTAGGTAAATGGTTGTCATCAGGATTTAAAGCCCTAAGTCTTGGTGATATGCTTCCATGAATAAGTTTTTTAAGTTTTTAGTTTAGTTAAAGTCAATTTAGTCCAGTTTTGAGTCAGTTTATCATGTCAAATTTTTATTTCTCAATTTGTTTTTTAAATTTTGACTCTATGCCCAATGGTTAGGCTACTTGGTCTACGGTGTTCTTGACACCTCCAAGGAGCTGCCTTCCCCTACTGGAGCCAATGTTAGTGTCAATATTTGCATCCTGTCACCAGTGATCAAATGGACTCTTATCGTGTATTGCTAGGGTCCCATAGTCAATTTTTTGTCATTTCACTAGGTCTTTAAGCAAAAATTTGGTCATTGGGCATTAGGTTTAGGACTATTGTCCACTCCTTCCAAAAATTTTAAATTGTTGGTCCATGTCATCATATATGATGATTATATCATTATTCAGAGATTTTTCGTCATCATTTCAGTCATCACCACCATGATCTTATTCAGTTCAGTGTCTCCATTAGGTCAATAGGGTTTGAAGGTCACCAAATTTTCATTTCATTCATAAAATTCAGCAATTGGAGGAGTAATAACAAATAAATTTTCTTCAATAAAGTTTGATTTCAAACAATGTAATTTTATGTTTATTTATGTAATAATCACTTCATGTTCCTAAAAATATGTAAGTTCAGTGTTCCAAAGAAGATACAAAAATTTCAGGTTACAAATGTGGGAACCTCTTGTAAAAACACAACAGTTCCTCCAGCTAGGACAATGGTGTCTCCAACTGCTGGTAAGAGAGATGGCTGCTCTTATTCCAATATACCAGAGCTGGAATCTTCCTCCTCTTACTCATGCATCTCCTGAATCATGCATGGGACTCTATGTGTCAAGAGCTCAAGACAACCTTGCAAAGTTGCAAGTGTCTCTTCTCTAGATGTAAGTACTTCTACATCTGGTGGTGAATGTAGTGACTTCTTGTCCAGAGTGAAAAGACTGAAATCCTCCTTTGTATCCTTAGGAAATGTATCTTTATGGCACATCTCTTCTTTCTTCACATCAAAATTCT
Organism: Pinus albicaulis; assembly: GCA_034641835.2. Lineage (NCBI taxonomy): Eukaryota > Viridiplantae > Streptophyta > Pinopsida > Pinales > Pinaceae > Pinus > Pinus albicaulis. The sequence continues at coordinate 458,131,211 of CM076572.1, forward strand.
TTCTCAACTTGTGAAATAAATCTGAATATTTAGTCACCTTTGCATGTTCCATGTGACTAAACCACCAATCATTGGCTTCACCTAAAAGATGAAGTGTTGTAATTTGGACAGCCTCTTTTTTAGCCATAGGATGTAGCATCAAAAATATATATAACTCTTTCCTCCAAGCCTTAACGTTTCTTGAGGAAGATCCATCAAATGTAGGAAAATAAAATATATTTTGCCTCTTTCTTCTATTGTTGTTATAGGACCTTCTTTCTTCTTTGAGTTCCAATAATTCTTGGAGAGTTATACTCTCTTTGAAAGCTCTAGACTGTGCCTTGTACTCTTCAAGATACAAACTGAGAGTCTCATGAGTCTCAGGTTTTCTTCTTTCTTCATTTTTATACCTCTCACCTTCTTCAAAGAAAGTGGGCATAGTAGGTCTATGAGGAGATCTATGATTCTCCAGTTTTCTTCTTTACTAATAGGAAGTTCTTAGAACTTGCTCATAAAATATTCTTCTTGGATACTCCTTTTTCCTTTCTCTCTTCATTTCATTGACCTCCTTGGAGAGATCTTGCATGGATATAAAGAGAGGAGTTTCAAATCTATAATGGGAGCGACTATTGTCGGATTTGGTAATAGAAGAGATAAGGTGGAGCACCAGAGACGAGACCTCTAGCACCAAAAAAGAAGAAGATTGTGTATTAGTGGGAAAACAAAAGAAGGCCAAGGGAAAAAAGTCCCAAGGTGAAGAGGACAAGAGAGACTTGTCCAAATCTGTTTTTTTCACTGTCACGAGCATGGGAACTATGCTTCGAATTGTCCACAGAAGAAGGCAAGCAAGAAGGAGCATGTAGTTGCAATGGGTGAAGCATTGGATTTACAGTTTGAGCTTGATTTTACTCTCATTGCATGCATGGCCAGCACTAGAATGAGATGCATGTGGTATCTAGACATTGGTGCCTCGTTCTATATGATGGGGAATAGAGATCTATTCAATGACTTGGAGGGTAAGGACCTCCAACAGAACATAGAATTTGGAGGTGATGGGCGGTATAGTGTGACTGGGATAGGTATAGTTACCTTTCAAAGGGATTCTGGCTCCCCTCTCATACTAGCAGATGTTTTGTATGTTCCAGGCCTAAGGAAGAATCTTGTCTTCATAGTGGTATTGGAAGATTGTGGTTATGAGGTGATGTTTAGAAAAGGAAAGGTGTTCCTTAAACACATAGCCATGGGACAGGTGAATCAGATCAGTTTAAGATTCAAGAACCTGTATTCTCTTGAGGTTGAGGATGCATGAAAGGATTTGAGGAGAAAAATAGTGGTTAATGACTTGGTGGTTTAGAGGGATAAATTATCTCTAAACATGCAGCTTCAATAGCAGTATCAGAAGTTTTTGGAGCAGCCACAATTGGAGAAGTAGAGAGGAGACCGACTGGAAGAGTCCACTCAAGTAGAGACCTCTAGGAGGGGGTAATTTCGAGCCAAAAAGGTAGAGGGAGTACATGCAACTATACCTCCAGGTGTGAGGTGGGGCGATGTGTAGATATGATCCCAAGAAGAAATTTGGGCAGGGTCCATTGAGGAGGTGTGTCTCGTGGATCGAACCTGGCTACGAGGAGCCCACAATACAACAGTAGCAGGAAGGATCAGTTATATTGATGCATTCAGATGTCAGGAGGACAAAAATCAGAGTGACAAATGTCGGATACTCAAGCGCAGATTAGAGTTGGCAGTAGTGAAGAGTGCATGGATGCACATATCAACACCAATGCAGGTATTCCAGTAGACATGTGCAGTAACTAGTACCAGTCAGAAGACTTTGATGACAGATGCATTATATGGATTTAGTTGTTTGGAGGCTATTCAGTTTTAGGAGAGTTGCATGTGCGAACAACACTAGAGCAGCGTTTCATGCAGAACATTCCAAAGGTACTAGATCAAGATAGATTGATTCCTTTCTTGTTGGGAGGGAGTGTTGAAATTTGCAACAAGAAATAGTGAAATTGACAGCCAGAAACAAAATCTAGAAAATGGCACCCAAAAATGGTTACCATGTGAGGCTTTTGATTTAATTATCATTAATTAAATTAAAAATAAATTGTAATCTCATCTCGTAACAACTTGTAATATTAAATAATTGTGATAGAATTAGTTAGCTCAATAATTTCAAGTTTAGGGTCAAAGGATAGGAATGTAGATTGATTCTATTATTTACAGGGTCTAGTTGCAGTTGTAGCACTAGTGTGGTGTGTGTGGGATCAATTAACTCACATTAATTGAGTCAAAATCAGTTTAACTAGTTCTAACTGATTGATGAGCTAGTGGAATATCAAGTGAATTAAAGTAGATTTAATTCACAAGTAGTGATCTACCAAGTAAATTATTATTCACTATTAATATTTGCATGCATGTCAATTCTGATGACAACCCAGTTGAGACAAAGGTTAAAGGCAAGTAAACGATCAATTGTATTTTTGGCAAACTTGTCAAGTGCAATTATAAAGTCAAAGGAAGGCTCCATAGGGATTGCACAGTCAAGGAAGGCTAATTTTCATATTTAATAAGGATTAATTTCCTAGGGATTGCATGAGCAAGGCTGGGCTACGGAGGGGCTGAGAATTGGCTAAGTGTTCGTCAATTTTTCCTAAGAATTGCTAGACAATTTTGAGCGGGATCAGAGTGAGACAGTCAGGATAGTGTAGGATTTTCTCGGTGTGAGAAATAATTGTATTGTTTCATTATTATTTGAATATGTAGAGTATATGATAGATGGGTTTTGAGCTGGTGCTTTCCCAAAATACATCTTGTGTTTTGTGATTGATAATTTCATTTCTCTTACTTGCATGTGATTAAGAGATCGTGTTTTATATTCCGCAAATATTGTAGAAGGATTCAATATCCTGCTTTAGTACATTGCATGATTGTATTGAGTCCATTGATATAATTTCTGCATGGTATTATACCTGTGTTGGAGATTTTCTACAAAAAGGATTTTTATGAGCTAAAGTTGGTACAGTTTTCAAGTAAATTGTATATTACCAAATTTCTTGAACTATTGAGATATGTGTCATATCTCAAGGATGAGAAGAAAAAGGTTCAAAAATTTATTTTTGGGTTTCCTATTTCATTTAGAGGCTGCATCGAGTTCTATGAACCATGGACTTTGGACGACACCATCAAGAAATTAAAATATTTAGTATGAGCAAGAAAAAAGGAGGCCCAATTTTAAAAGTGAGTGGAAATCAAAGGGCGATGGGAAAGATAAGAAGAATTGGCCCAAAAGGATTGTTGATAAGAAATAAGGTGCGACCTTAGCTGGTGAAGGTTGATATCAAAAAAAAAAATGGTCAAGGGGAGAAAGGTCATGCATGACCACCTTTAAGAGATCAGCGAAGAAATGAGGCAAGAGAACCACTAAGATTTTGGATGTGTGGTGAGAACCACTAGAAAAGATATTTCTCGCGTCCAAATAGCACATGATCTAAAATATACAGTGCATAGGAATCTCAGATAGTGGGGAATATAGTGAAAATCACACATAGGATTTATGCAACAATGGATAATCACCAGGCCGACCAATAAGAATCCATCATCGAGATGGAAGTTAATATGTCCAATAAAATTATTTCTATTTTAATTGATCTGAGCTATAACTATAGTTATGTCAGTTGATATCTTTTATAAGCATGCCATCTAACCAAGGAAATGCATGTAGAACCATTTTCGGTTTAGATGGAAACAATAAACAAGAGAAATATTAATTACTGAGTGAATTCATGAACTTTAAAGATAAACAACATGCCAACATTTGTGAACCTAAACATTTCATTGAGAGTGTACAATGTCTTATTGGGCATGGATTGGTTATACAAACACCATAATAAAGTGAATTTTTTTTGTTGAATTTACACGACCTTGGGTCTAAGTTAGAGTCTTGAAATCACTGACGCTACCAAAACCAAACTGAATATCAACCATGAACTACTTTGCACAGTGGAAATATAAACTAGTAAATCTCATATACATAAATATACACAGTTTTAACAAAAGTGTACAATAATGTACAATCACCAATATTCATTATATTAAACCAAAATCTGAATAATACAACATTATATGTTATACAAGATACAACAAAAAAATCGATGTTGTATCTTGTCCTAACGATCCTTTGCTTCCTTACTTCTAACTAGTTATGCATTAGTCCATGAAGGCCACAACACATCGAGACCCTAGGAGGGCTGCCACCTAACACTTCTTCAACTCACCTTTGTAGAGTGTACATGGGATGATCCAATTTTCTCTCTAGGTATGCCTAATTCACGAGCTCCAAACTGCCAGGATAGAAGCCACCTTTGTCCATCAAGGTGTTGCACTTTGGGACAAATATTCACCCAACCTTCAGCTCCTATTAGTCACTTCAAAATATCTCTTCTAGGGCTACTTTTTTCTAACAACATGATTCCCTCCACTAGACCAATGATTCCCAATACTAAACTATCAATTTTTCTCCTAGGATGGACTCTTCGCCACTACAGAAGGTCCTCCACATGACACCAACTGGATGCAATAGTAACAGATCCTAAACTATGATCCAACATCTACAATCATTCAAAAAAATATTTCCCTCCCTTTATTATATTAACACCCTACAACACCTTCAAATAGGCTTGGGAAAACCACTTTTGAGGATTTTCCCACCTCTAACAAGCCCTCAAACAACCCCCTCTTCCTGCGGCCCTCCATCAAGGCACTGTGGCCCTCTCTCCAAAACCTCGATTCTCCTGATTTGGCTTTAGAACAAGCCTTCAACCTTTGTTGGTCCTATCATCCTTGTTGCGACCTAGAACATAGATATATCCCTCTTCAATGAGATATTTGTGAGGTAAGTGTTTCACAAATGGATGCCTTATAACAAATCAAATCACCCTTTATTTATAGGCAATAAAGGGGATCCAATGAATAGATGAAGAGACACATCTATTAGCTTATTTTTACATCAAGCCTACATGACTTGAAAACATATAATTACTTTTCAAGTTCAAAAATTCATTTCTCCTAAATGATAGCTCATAATCATATGATTCTCATTACGTTGGAATCATCTCTCTGAGCACTATCATAATCATTCATCATATGTTGAAAAATCATCACAGTTTTGTCCAAAACATTGATGGTGCAAAACCCCATACTTAGGTTCCAAGCCCATAAGTGACCCTTGTGGCGCTTTTCCCTCCAAACCTGAAACCTAGGGCTTGGAGTACCTCCCAAGATACACAAATAAACACTCCCTATTACTGAGGGAGGTACTTTGCATCCTATCACTAGTGAACAAATGGACTCTTATCATGTGTTTTTAGGGTCCCATAGTCAATTTTTTGTCATTTCACTAAGTCTTCAAGAATAATTTGGTCATTGGGCATTAGGTTTAGGACTATTTTCCACTCCATCCAAAATTTTTAAATTGTTGGTAAATTTCATCAAATAAGATGATTATATCACTATTTAGAGATTTTCATCATCATTTCATTCATCACCACCATGATCTTATTTAGTTAAGTGTCTCCATTAGGTAATTACAGTTTCAAGGTCACCAAACTGTCATTTCATTCATAAAATCTGGAAATTGGAGGAGTGGAAATAAATCAACTTTCTTCAATAAAGTTTGATTTCAAACAATGTAATTTTATGTTTCTATATGTAATAAGCACTTCATGTTCCTAAAAATTTGTAGTTGAATGTTCCAAAGAATATACAAAAACTTCAAGTTACAAATGTCCAAGGTTACAAAGTGTTGGAACGGGGTCTCCTAACAAGCTGCGAAACTGGTCCATTTTTTATATTTTTGATTATATTTAGCCTAGCAGAGGGGTTTTGGGGTGGGTTAAAGCCCCGAACGAATTGTAATGGGTCAAAGGGTAATCTAGGGGTCCTAAAACAATGGGCTGCGGACCATAGGAAAATCGAGGCTATATTGTTATAAATAGAGATGCATTTTGTATTGTAAAAGAGGAGGAAATGATGAGCTATTGATGCAATTTTTTTTTTAAGCTATCTATTTGGGTTTTGGGGAACAGAATCCTGCTCGTTGTGTGCGCGGAGATCCTAGTCCAGTTGTGTGCGGACCCTGCTGCTGTGTGCACAGGTTGGGAAGGGAATTGGAATTGTAAGGAAGAATTGATGAATGAATGAATGTAGAAGATTGTTAGAGAACTGAATCTGTGAGTACTGTTATATGAATTACTGGTAATTGCTATATTGTGCATTTTCTGTCCTTAAGCTATGACATATCTATGTACTGTGTTCTTGGGTCTATATCTATTATGTTCTGTTTATGTATTGTTGTGTTGATGATATAACAAGCATATAACTATAGATCTCGTGCACGTGGATGCGAATAGAGATTTAATTAACTCTTCGTAGAGTAAGGTAATTAGGGATTATAAGATCTAGCACTACTCTGCCTGCTTTACCCATCCTTTCTCAGGGTGCGGAAACCTGGTTCCAGCACCCACCCATACTACTTCAGGTGAGACTTTGACCTATGAAAGCAGGTCACTGCCAATAGGGCTAGTAGTATAGGGGTTTATTGGAAAACCTTGCTTACCGAACCTGGGTCAGGACCCCTTGAGCCAACAAATGGTTTCGTTGTTGGGAACAAAGGAATGTGAGAAAGGGATCAGGTTCTAACATAAGAATATTGGAGACGAGCACCTACAAAGGGCCCTTAGGAAACCATGACGGTGCACTTGAAGATAATTACCTTCAAGGGCATGGCCGATGAAGACATGGAGCAGTTTTGGTTTGTGACAGAGTCGGTATGGGTTGCGCAGGGCGTGATGGGCGACACTATGAAAAAAGTGCAGCTATCCCTAGCTTTTGAAGGAAGGGCTATGGAATAGTATATGGGATACGTATCACAAAATAAGGACGCAACTATCCAAAACATTAAGGATGCCCTGGAATAGCAGTTCCGGAACCCTAAGTCCTACTCTCAAGTTATAGCAGAATTAAAAGATTTAAAGCAGAGGCCAACTTAGTCTATATGGGAAGTAGATCAACACCTAAAAAATGCTATCAAAGAAGGGGGATTTTGGTACGACGATAAACAGCTTAAGTAGTGGTTCATCGCCATGCTACTCCCTCACTTACGCATACCTATGGGTCGCCAAAATTTTTACTCATAGGATGAGGCCTTGGGAGCTATGATGAAATTAGAAGCTACACCTCTAAAGGATGTTGTGGTATAAGTACAACATATCCAGGTGCAACTTGAGGCTATGCACCAGGAAATTCAGAATCTATATTAGGAGAAAGGAAGAGGGGCTGGCACGAAATTAGATCACACAGTAGGCCACCCGGGACCAGGAGCACATAGTCCAGGACAACAGGGCTCAAGGGAACCTGTATTCTGGCATGGAGGGAGCTGCGCAGCAGGGTTGCGTAGTATCCACCAATGGCCCTGTAATGGCACCCCTCTTTCCTAACCGACAATGGTGTCGGTCTTGCCGATTGATAGGCCACGAGGAGCAGGACTACTGAAGCCCTAATGAAATTATAAATAGACAAAAATACCACACCTCACCAAGAACCCCCTTGGGCAGGGATGACTCCCCCCCTAGAGGAAGGGACGGGAGCCGGAGCGGAAGCGCAGGTCAAGGTTGAGGCCAGTGACTCTGCTACAACTGTGGAGGCATGAGGCAGTTGGCGAAGGCTTTCCTGAACCCCTTACGATAGTCCTGTAGGTATTGTAGGCAGTGGGGCCATACTCTAGAAGAGTGCCCAGCCTTAAAATCAAAGATACAAGAAAAGAAGCTCCCATCTACGTAGAGGGTACCAAGGGTCCAGACCGGGCTAAGGGGAAAGGACACCAAGGTAAATGTAGTAACACATAGTGGATTGGCGACTGGGGGAGCTAAGAAGGAAGCCAAAACTGACTCACTGATCTACAGGGTGGTCAGCAATCAAGAAGTACTGGACCTGGGCAAAGTGAGGGATATGTTTATGGAGGCTTGAAAGGACTTTCTTGAGACTAAAATTCTACCCTCTGCACACCTCGAAGCTGAGGAAGTAACTTTGAAAGTTTACAAGCATGTGTGAGGTTGTTGTGCAACCCTCAGGCAGTACAAAATCTGCAGGCTTTACTATAAATCTACGCAACACGAGCTGCCAGGTCACCCGACATCAAGGATGTGCATAAATTATACAAATACCAAAGACGCACTAGCAGTGAAAATGTGGCTGACAGTCCAGATCGGTAACCATGAGATGGATCAGGTTATATTAGACCTCGGATTGGACACCAATATACTACCTAAGCACACTTGGCAACATAGGGGGGAACCCAAGTTGGAGCGACCCACCATCGAGCTTCGAATGGGCAATCAACAAAAAATAATTCCCCTATGTAGACTCCTCAGCGTTGTGGTTGAAATCATAGGGGTAAGGATCCTAGCTGACTTTGAAGTGATAGAAATTGTGGAAGATGTGGATCCCTACTCTGTGCTCCTCGGCCTGGACTGGGCTATAGAAATGGGGGGCATCATCAATCTCAAAAATTGCAGCATGATATTTGAAAATAAGGGCACATGGGTCATTATACCTCTAGACTCGGTAGAAGGAAAATGTTATGCAGAACCTATACCTAAGGAGGGGGATGGGGATTATGTCTATAAATTGTCAGTGTGCGACACTGTACCATGCTACGAGGAGGATATTGAGGATCCCAGTAAGGATCTAGAAGTTTGGCAGACCCGACTAGGAGAAGCCTCTACATTGTGTTGTCTTCGTATCTCAAGGGACTCCCTTTGTATGGGTCTGATCGATCCACAAGTAACCAGCAGGCTCCCTATGACACTTGTAGGTTCTGCAGGTAGCGGTCCCAGGCAGCGAGCCACTCCCACGACGGAGACACAGCCAGGGGTCAAGCAGTTGGTTCCGACGTCAAGCCCCCTTAAAGCCTTAGCAGAACAAATAATAAAAATCTCTTGATCTTGGGCCACAAGCTACTTAGGGAGCAAGCTTGTGTTGGGGAAAGACATGCAGCTATCACATATCGGTAACCCTAGCGTAATGAGTACACCTAAATTATTGAGGATGCACCAACTAGCCGTTGGGACTGTACCCTTTGGTAAAAAGTAGAAGTTACCATTGAGAGAAGTGGCTCCTGAGCCGTTGTCAGATCAAGTTACGAGAAGTTTTTACTGTTCCTTGGGAAATCCGCCCTACGTAAAATATCTCTCCCTATCATCTGATGTACAATGCTTAAAAAGGGGCGGGATAGTCCAGTTAGCAGTAGTGTCTCATGTGAACAAGCGGCCTACTTTATGTGTCTCACAGAAGCAATCAAGCAGTGAAATTTGTTGCAATTGCTGCACCCCTCTCATGACTGGTCAATCTCCTCCATCAGGTAGTAGTCACCTTGAGCCAGGATTCATTTTTCATGCAAGGATGCCGACGACTACCCCTACCGAAACCTTCGCCCCAACAGAACCTAAGGTTGAAGAAGTTATGGAAGATGAGCCTGAGTTAGAAGAATTACCCCCTCCACATACCACAAGGAAAGGCAAGGAGAAAGCTCAGAGTTCGGGGACTACCCCACAGGCAGCAAAAAGGCCCCGAAGTTCCCCCAGACATGCCAGGCATCTGCCCTCAGAACAAGATGACCAGGAGGGGGCTTTGCTAACTAACTTGATAAACTGGTTACCCCCCTTCGTTCGACCACGCAGACCGTATACGCAGATACCGAAAAAAGATCACCTACCTGCAAACTCCGCTAACCCCAAGAGAGGTCCCCATCATCGGTGATCCCTGTGGATGCCTCCATGAGGTAACGTTTGAGGATCATGATATGGGGGACCATGACGCTTTCCCAGAATTTTCCTCTAAATTATAATTTGATAAAATCTATGAGGATGATGGAATCACAGTAGTACCTCAACGATGGGTATATGGCTTGGCTGGATCCGAACTCCTGAATCTGCTTTGCATGCCCCACTTTGGCTGTTACAACATCACAGATCGATTGGCGCACTAGTTACTCATCCTCATTCACAATGGCTGCTTATGGATTTGTGATAGTGTCCCTATCGATGCTGAGTTGATCCACAAGATTACATGCCTCCAGATGTAGGGGCCACACCCCCTCGCAAAAGTCAGAAAGAAGTTTGAAGTTGCTACCACTTTTTTTGTTCGGGAGACCTATGCAGTATAGCGAAATCAGCGAGGGTTTGTAATTCAAACCATCAATGAACCTGCTACACAGATGGGCACTCAGTTGTTAGCTTGAAAACTCAGGCAGAGATGCCAGGTTATGACTGTCCCTACCTATGTTATCCAGCTAGCCGGCCAGTGCACGAAGGGTGTGTTCTTTAATTGGGCTCAATACTTGTGCGATGAATTTCTTGTTAATGTTCATGAGTCTCAGGAGCATGGGACCTCTTTTTTTCTATTCGCGGCTATTATTTCTCATAGCACTAGTCACCTGGGACAAACTGGAGGAGTCATTCATTCTGGAGCTCCCTGCTGGGATGTGTGAAGGCACTCGATATGATCACTTGTGGGACTCTAAGGATAAGCAGGGTATCGAGGATAACAAGGTATTTTGGGTCCTCTTTCAGAGCAGTGTCCCCACTGCCATAAACTCCTGACCCCGATTATCCCCCACCATATACAACAAATATAAGCATATTGTTTCATTTCAAATCACCATGCACCAAGTCCGGATTCATAGCCTTGCCAGTCAGGCATGGACGAACTTCCCTTTTATGGTACCCGATGAATAAATTGATCTACTGATCTCACTATGGGCCCCCGCCTGGAAAAAAGGTCTCCTCGACACTCCAGCATCAGTTACAACTGAACCTAGAGGTAACCCGCTGCTGTAGGCCAATACAACTCCGACTCAGGTAGATACCGCCACCACCCCTCCTCCCGGCACTAAGAGGACAGGGGAATCAGAATCAGGACCAAGAAAGAAACAGCACGCTTGCCACGCGCACTATGATGCGACACTCACATTAATGGATGGTGACCTGGATCAAATCGTGGATGCGGTCACCATGGCTACGGAGGATAAGTGGGCACTTATCGCGGCACTTATCGCGGCCCAGTAGAAGGCAAGGGTCGACTCTCTTCAGGCCAAACTCCATGCTCTCCAGATCAAAATGGATCAACCCTTGACCAACGGAGGCCAGGCACAACCCCTGTCGGTCGACAGCAGTCCGGCACCACTCAGAGAGGCCAGTAATCTCTGGGGTATCCCTAATAATGTTTTGGTCGACACGTAGCCCCCGGTAGCCACAAATATTAAGTTGGACTTGGTTAAGCTGCCCCAAGATCCTTAGACAACCTCAATCACACTATATCACCGGAGATTAGTCACCACACTCAATACGCAACCCAACAACTTAATACCGCCAAACACACCATTGCGCAGCAGGCTACTGAATTGATCCATGCTATGTCACAATAGGTGGAGCTTGAGACTGTGATCCACTAGCTCTGCACGGAAGTTACGGAGGAGATCCCAGCTAAGGATACATCTCAAGATAAGGTGGAAAAAGTGGTTGTTTCTCTCAAAGCTTCTCGGCTAGAAATCCACACTGTCAGGACATAGCTGGGACAATATATTTCAGACTTACAGGTCCACCTACAGCCCGGCACACCCCCAGAAGTCTGTGCCTAGCGTACCGCTCTAATAATAGACGCAACAAATGCAATTTCAAGGAAGATTTCTCAAGGTGCCAAGCTGCTAGAATCAGCCATACAACTCTAGACTCGAGTCCAGCGCGATCCAGTCCTCCAACAGATCACTCAGGACTTACAACAAAAAGAAGCAGTTCTCGAACAGATCAATGCTACGCTGCCTACCTTGGTGCCTGCCCAGCGCTTGGCTTGATTAAAAACCAACCATGACCTCCAGAATGAGCTTGAGAAACTGTGGCATAAACAGCACGCCGTGGCCAAATGTCTAAAGCCATGGACTACCTCAGCCCTCTGATTGTCACAAGACATTGAGGGCGCAAACAAAAAACTTAATCAGCTTCTTGAGAGCGTTACTACGGCTGTTGAAGATTCGCCCTCCTAGAAGCTAGTCAAACTTGCACAGAATGCTGCTTCCCAGAGTTAGAATGTACTCCCTCGGCTCAGCAGTTCTCTTGATACCTAGCATTAGCAAATCAAAGCCGCACCACCACAGTGACTCAGGATGAGTCACAAGATTGTGTTGGGGGACTGTTGGAATGGGGTCTCCTATGAAGCTGCGAAACTGGTCCATTTTTTATATTTTTTATTATATTTAGCCTAGTAGAGGGGTTTTGGGGTGGTTCAAAGCCCCGAATGCATTGTAATGGATCAAAGGGTAAACTAGGGGTCCGAAAACCATGGGTTGCGGACCATAGGAAAGTGGAGGCTAGATTGTTATAAATAGAGATGCATTTTGTATTGTAAAAGAGGAGGAAATGATGAGCTATTGATGCGATCTATTGTTTAAGCTATATGTTTGGGTTTTTGGGAACAGACTCCTGCTAGCTGTGTGCATGGAGATCCTAGTCCAACTGTGTGCGGACCCTGCTGCTGTGTGCACAGGTTGGGAAGGGAATTGGAATTGTAAGGAAGAATTTTTGAATGAATGAATGCAGAATATTGTTAGAGAACTGAATCTGTGAGTATTTTTATATGAATTACTGGTAGTTGCTGTATTATGCATTTTATGTCCTTAAGCTGCGAAATATCTCTATACTGTGTTCTTGGGTCTAGATCTATTATGTTCTATTTATGTATTGATGTGTTGATGATATAAAAAGCATATACCTATAGATCTCATGCACATGGATGCGAATATAGATTTAATTAACTCTGCGTAGAATAAGGTAATCGAGGATTACAGGATCTAGCACTGCTCTTCTTGCTTTACCCATCCTTTCTTAGGGTTCGGAAACCTGGTTCCAGCACCCATCCATACTACTTTAGGTGAGACTTTGACCTGCAAAATAAGGTCACTGTCAAAAGGGCCAATAGTATAGGGATTTGTTGGCAAACCTTTCTTACCGAACATGGGTTAGGACCCCTCGAGCCAACACAAAGTTTAAAAAAAATGAAAGTCATGCTTGAAGAGACATGTAGGGCCCATGATCACTTAAAGAGAATCGTTCCATGTCTATAAAAGGCCAAAAAGACACAAATACATTTAATTTTCACTCCTATTACCTATTATCATCGAGATCATTCCTCCTTTTATGGGAAAACACGAGTTTTTTATTTTAAAGTGGAAAAAAATTCTTGTTGTTGCGCATCTGGAGGAGGCATTATGTGTAGGAGAACTACATTGCGCACCAGTGAACTGTGCTACCCATGGGGCAGAGTTTTCCAAACTTGTCTAAAAATCACCAAAATCCATTTTTCAAGATTCTAATCCATATTTTTCACCCTCCAAACATCATAAAAAGTAAGTATATTCATTTTCATACCCTCTCTTCCTTTGCAAACCAAGAAAAAATCATAAGCCTAATCCCCTAGGGTTTTGTATGAATTGCATGATTTTGGTTTACAAATGATGAAATGATGCTTTAAAACCCGAGTATTATTGTCCCTACACCTATGTTTGCAAGTTATTCCTCATTTCCATCCATCACAAACACATTTCCCTTCATTTTGCATCATCTCCCTATAAACCCTAGCCTTATTCTACCAAATTGGGAAATTTCCTTAGCTAGGATTGTGTTTGAATTTCCTAGCTCATTTCCCTTCATTTCACTCCCTAAATATTCCTAAGACCCCTGCCCATCTCCCTTCCCTAACTCCCTCATTTCATCCCTTTACTCACTTTTCCATATTTTTTCCCCTCCTATCATCTAGTGTTTCAATCATGGAAGGAGATTCTTCACCATCAGAGAAGAGAAAGCATAAAAAATGGGGGAAGATAATGAGGTATGGGCCCTCCAATAGTAGTGAAATCACTTCCTCACCCTTCATCAGAAAATTCTTTGAAGATGTCAACTTCTTATGGTTTTTTCAAAGAGTGGAGGAGGTAGGTTACTATGAGCAGATTACATATTTGTTTTCCACCAATTTGAAGGGAGAAAAGGCCACCATTGCAGGGATTGATTTCACATTTTCAGTTTATTACATCTCTCTTGCTATAGGGATACAAAATTATGGGGAATATTGGTTCAAAGGCATGAACCTAGACATTGAGTAGTACAAACCCTTCATAAAATCATAGTACAAGGGGGCTCATTCACATAATATTCCATTTAAATACTTGATGGAGAGGTATGCACCATTGATGAAGGTTGTGATGAAAATTTTCACATGTGAGGGAAGGTTTCCAAGATTGTACCAATATCACATCAAACTTCTCATGTACTTCACAGCAGTAAAGTCCCTTAATTTATGTAATTTCTTGTATAGGAGTGTGAGAAAGATGGTTGGAAAGGTGAAAATCATGAACACAAAACATTACCCTAGCCTCTTTCACCACAACTTGGTGAATATCATAGTTCTCCATCAATTGGCAGAGAAGAACATAACATGGGATACCTTCATTGAGGCAGCCTTGTAGATGGCGCATACAACTACTCACCAACTCAGGAGCAAAATATATCACCTGCCATGTCAACACAACCTATGGGGGTGGGATAATCAAGAAAAAAATATAAGGTTTCAAAGAGGCTTAGGCCTCAATTTACTCACACTTATCAGAGAGGCATGATGCTTGTGTTTTCTCCTCAGAATGAGAAAGGGGCCAAGCATACTTCACCATAGGGATCACCATCAGAGTAGCATGAGACATCCATGCATGATGAGGAGGAACATGAATTTGACTTTGTTGATTTGGAGGCCCACAAAGAGAAGGAAAAATTGGAGATGGTAATCAAAGATAAGGATGCTCAGATCAAAGAGATCTAAGACAATTTGGCAAGGGAAAAAAATTTCATTTCATTTCTAGAGCAAGAAAACCAGTAGCTGAAGACAAAACAGTTTATTTTGGAGAAAATGTTGTTTGAGGCAAAAAAACATGATGAGAAAGTAAAAGCATTGGATGAGCATGATGATTCTGATGAGCATGAATGATAGGTGAGAAGGAAGAGGCCAAGAACCATGGGCCTCAAAAGAGCATTGCAGAAGGAAAGAGAGCAAAACCCTACAGAAGAGGAGCTCACTTTTCATGAAAGAATTGCCAAAGAAATCAATGAAGATAGGGAATTTTGGTTAGAAAGGGTCAATAATCACTTTTAAAAGCTCCTTGATAAGGAAAATAATGATAACAATATTCATATATGCATGGCTTCCTGCTAGCAAACAAGAAATCATATTGCACACATCAAAATCAAGAAATTGCAAGAAAAGCTTAAGCAAACCCTAATCAAACAAAGGGATAAGGGTACACTTTATTTTCTTTCTGATGCCTCCATGATTTCATAGTACACCTCATTCAACACTTCTGGACCAATTTTGGGAATATTTGGAGCAATTTTTTTTTTTTGTGAAATTTGGTGCAATTTCAGAAAAATAAAAAATTTCACTAGGTCTCGAAGCACATCTCCTTGGCGCCCACTTTTTCCTGAGGGCTCAAAATGGCATAAACTTAGAATTTATAGAAATATCTTGGCCTCCTCTCAAAACTCATTTTCTCAGTTTTTTTCAGACAGAGCTCATGTTTTGATAAAAATGAGAAAAAGGGGTAAAAAATAACCATTATGCGCCTCTTTTCGATAGGCAATGTGCCCTTGGAGACACCTTGGGAAAATGCATTTTTCAAGGCCTTCCCACTGGTAATTTTCAAATATAAAGATTTTCTGGAAACTAGGCAGACATGGCTAGTTTACCATTCTCTCATATTTTAGTTTTTACTTCAGGAAGGTGCCTAAAACCAGCCTCCAAGAAAACCAGCCTCCAAGATGGTGCTGCGCATCTGCAATTTTTAGATATTTTGTAAAGTTTTCACTGTGTAATTTTCTCCAATTTCTAGTTTGACTTTTGTAAAAGTTAAAAAGTTAAAGTAGATGAATGAAAAAGTAAAAATATAAATTTAAATGGTAAAATGGAGTTTAATAGGTGTCTTATCCTCCATTTATTTCTTTGAAGATGTCTCCTAGTGGTTAGATAAAGGAGGAATTGGTTGTGTAACCTCCCTAGTGTGTAGCAGACTTCAGATAGATGCATGCATTTAAATTTATTGCTAGCAAATTAAACCTCTAAGGGAGGATTTCTACCTCAGTAGCTATATGAGGCCTTTTTTAATTATTTCCAAAGGTTGGAGCCTTGGGCATTGAGCTAGTGTATTTCATTTTGACAAAGTAATAAAGTGAATACAGAGAAAAGTTGCAGCTTAAATTTAGGGATTCATGTGGTGAGCTTATATGGCTATGTTTCTCTTTTGTAATTCACTCCATTGAATACTCTCTTTTTCCATTACATATCTACCGCTTTCACTCATTGTCTTTACAGGTTTTAAGTAAGATTCATGAGGAATACATGCCCTGTTTTGATAAGATGATGATGTTGTGCTTATTTTCTTCTCAAGGAATGAATTCATATTTCTATGCTTGATCCTAATCTCTCTGTTCATCCTACACAATAACCATAAATCCTAAAGGGTCATTTAAGCTTGCTTACCTATGCCCTTTATTCCCCTGCAATTTTTTCTCTTATAACCCTACCAGAGTTTCAAGCCTAGCTCTAATGTCCATTTTCATCCAACACAAAAATACAAATCAACCAAAACCCTAGAGCCTATTATACCTAGCCTAAAATCTCCATAATACAGTCAATTTGGTTGTGATCTCATTGAGAGAACCCTCTCATCCTAGTAGGGCTAGCTACTAGGTCAAAGTGGTTTATGGTTACCTTTGTTGGTCTCCTTCTTAGCCTTCGGAGAGCTGGTGGAGTGCTAACATCTTGGCGTCATTGTCAGGGAATGGAATATTTCATCTTCCCCAAGAATGATAATCAAAGTTTGGTTCTAATTTTTTGATGGTTGACAGCGTTCGGATGCATATCAAGGTTGAATAATTCACCTGCAAATCCAGTGTCAAATAATATAAAGGTTCAGAATTTTCATGGCGAGTCCACTTTTCAAGGACTGATAGTTTAAAGAACTTCTTGGTGACTTCACTGTTTTCAAGATGGATTCAAATACTCAAAGGTATGATCCTATGAATCGTGATCACATTCTAGTTTTTCTGAACTGCATGCCTTGTGTAGATTGGTAGAATTATTTCCCACAGTTCAAAGACAAGAAAGGAGATGATGATTGTTAACATTGGAAAATCGTACAACAGAATATGACATTAATTAATGTCAATCCAAAGGATTTACAGGGAAGGAATACATTATGGAATCAAAAAAGTATTTAAAATCTCTAAGGTTTTGATAAAATCATATTTGAACTAGTCTTAAATGCTAAATTTCACGTTTAATCCTTCGAGAAGAGTGCCTTCTACACACCTTTTTTCCTGATAAGCGCGCATTCCTAGAAGTGGAAAAATGTCGCTTTCCGAGACCACACAAAGCAAAGGAAAATTACTCCTTATATGAAGCCACCTAAGGACAGCCACTAGCACCTCCTTAGACACTATGTGAGCACACAAAGGAATATTTGGAGCACACAATGGAATCATACCTCTCCCTTGAGTCACCATCCACCATGTACCAAGGGAGGGAAGGAGGATTTGAAAGCCCCTATATAAAGCCCCCAAGAGATGAAGCATGGGTGATCACATTGTTATGCTGGCCAGAATTGCCCAAGCAATACCAGTAGTGTGTGACCCGGAGCTGGAAATAGAGGGGACTCGATTGTTGGCCACCCAACAATCCTAGTCCATCATAGTGGAGAGAGAGGGAGACTACATTAGAGGCAGAACTTGGAAAAACAACATCCTTGCATCAGGACCTAGAACCATTGTCTAGGGGCCCTTTGGCAAGTGGGTAAAATTTCTTCTCCATATCAAAAATTTAATAAGAAGATGCCTTGAGCCATCATTTTCATTATTATCATTTTGACTCTCTTCAATAGCTTCTGTATATTTGTGTTTTAGTTTATAGTTTAATTTGAGCATACATTCACATATTTTTTCCTCTAGATTATATACTTTTGAGCTCCACCACTTTCTTCCTGTTACCAATAGTTTATAGGGGTAGATGACACCCCTTAAACTGGTGAGATTTCGTACATCCATGCGTCAAATCCACTACAAAAATGCTACTATGCATCTTTTTAAACATACATGAATGCAAGTTGACTGTTCAATTTCCTAAATATTGTATGATGAAGATGTTTATGGCTACCTTCGAGTAAAAATCGAGATCATGGTATGAGATTCTACCATCTGCCAATTTATATTCTCTAAAGGACTTTAATTTAGTTTTCTTTCAACATTATAAAGGCTCTAATTCTCCTTGTCGATAATTGATAGTTTTTGTGAGATTTCTGAAAATTTCATTGAGTTTATTGAAAATTTGTATGGGGATGAAGAGTGTTTAGATGTTGAGATCATAGAAACCCTTTGTGATTTTTCCTCCCAAAAAGAATCAGTAGTTTCCTCCTTGGATGAAATATAATGGGACCAAAAAAGAGAAATGCATATTCCTGATCCTAAAAATAAAAATCATCAAGCCAATGTTAACTTATTTAAAAATCAATTTTCTCCTTTGTCTAAAGATGAAATAGATCATCTCCTGAAAAATCATGTTACAACCCAAGCTAATGAAGGTTTGTAGTATTCACATAGTCAAGAATGTGTTAGTGAAACTTCTTCCATTATTGAAAATGAAAATCTGAGTTTAAATGATAACAATCATGAGATTGAACTATACATGAAGTTGTTGTGAGTAAGCCAATTTGTGATGATGATTTCCTGCAAGGAGATTAGCTAACAGAGACTGTTGTCATTCATGAAGAGGATATGCCTATCATGTTTGAAAATCTTGAATAATGTGTTATTCTCAAGGATGATTTATACTATGAATGTGAGGAGTATGAGCCTAAGATAGACAATGTGAAAGAGATAGAGTCAGAGTTTCCCATGCTTCAGTGATTTGCAGCCAACACTCACATAGAAAAAAATCATAATTACCTATGCCTTCCTATGGATCAACAACCAAGTTTTATTTCAGATCATAATGAAGGTTGTGCTTGTGTTTTTGTTGTATCTCGAGACAAGGTAACATTTCAAATTTTTGAAGATCCTTTTATTGATTTGTGATAATTAGTAGGGAAGATGTATTTTCTTGTTTTCATGGACCAGAATCACATGTTCAGTGGACACTTGGAGTGGCATAGTTTTTCCTTTTTCTACCTACTCGAGGAAAGTGAGAGAATAATTCAAGTAATTAGCCATCTGCTGGATTTTTTACACTGGAAGGATCACTTCACATTATTGTACATATGTCTTCAGCAGGCAAGTGGTTTTCATCGTGATTTGAAACCCTCAAGTCTTGATGATATGCTGCCATGAATAAGTTTTGTAATTTTTTAGTTCAGTTAAAGTCAAGTCAGTCCAATTTTGAGCCAGTTTATCATGTCAAATTTTCAGTGTTTAGTTTTTTTTTTTAATTTTGACTCCATTCCTAATGGTTAGGCTACTTGGCATATGGTGTTCTTGACACCTCCAAGGAGCTGCCATCCCCAGCTTGAGCCAATGTTAGTGTCAGTATTTCCATCCTGTCACTTGTGATCAAATGGAGTCTTATCATGTCTACTTAGGGTCCTATAGTCAATTTTTTGTCATTTCACTAGGTCTTCAAGCAAAAATTTGGTTACTGGGCATTAGGTTTAGGACTATTTTCCACTCCTTCCAAAATTTTTAAATTTTTGGTCCATGTCATCAAATAAGCTGAGTATGTCATTATTCATAGATTTTCATCATCATTTTATTCATCACCAACATGATCTCATTCATTTCAGTGTTTCCATTAGGTCATTAGGGTTTCAAGGTCGCCAAGCTATCATTTCATTCATAAAATCCGGCAATTAGAGGAGTGGTAACAAAGCAAGTTTCTTCAATAATGTTTGACTTCAAAAAATGTAATTTTATGTTTCTACATGTAATAAGCACTTCATGTTCCTAAAAAGTTTCATTTAAATGTTCCAAAGAAGATACAAAAATTTCAAGTTACAAATGTCCAAGGCTACAAAGTTAAAAAAGAAATAATGAAAGTCATGCTTGAAGAGACAGTAGGGCCCATCATCACTTACAGAGAATCATTCCTTATCTATAAAAGGAAAAAAAGACACAAATACATTTCATTTTCACTCCTCTTACCTCTTATCATAGAGATCATTCCTCCTTTGGTGAGAAAACACAGGTTTTTTGGCTGAAAGTGGCAAACATTTCTTGGGATTACACATCTGGAGGAGGCGTTTCGCGTAGGAGAATTGCGTTGCACATAGGCGGTGCACACCCGTGAACTACGTTGCATATGGGGCAGAGTTGCCCAAAATTGTCTAAAAATCACCAAAATCAATTTTCAAGCTTCCAATCTAGGTTTTTCACCCTCCAAACATCATAACAAGTAAGTATATTCATTTCCATACCCTCTCTTCCTTTGCAAACCAAGAAAAAATCATAAGCCTAGTCCCCTAGGGTTTTGTATGAATTGCATGCTTTTGGTTTAAAAATGATGAAGTGATGCTTTAAAACCCTAGTATCATTGTCCCTACACCTCTGTTTTCAATTTATTCATCATTTCCATTAATCACAAACCCATTTCCCTTCATTTTTCCTCATCTCCCTATAAACCCTAGCCTTATTTTACCAAATTGGGTAATTTCCCTAGCTAGGTTTGTGTTTGAATTTCATAGCTCATTTCCCTCACTAATTTTCATTAATTTCACTCCCTAAATATTCCTAAGACCTCTTCCCATCTCCCTTCATGAACTCCCTCATTTCATCCCTTTACTCAACAGTAAAGTCCCTTAATTTATGAAAATTTTTGTATAGGAGTGTGAGAAATATTGATGAAAAGGTGAAAATCATGAACACAGAACATTAACATAGCCTCTTTCACCATATCTTGGTGAAGATCATATCTCTCCATCAGTTGGAAAAGAAGAACATAACATGGGATAACTTCATTGAGGTAGCCTTGCAGATGCATACAAATACTACACCAACTCAGGATAAAAAATATCACCTTCCATGTCGGCACAACATATGGAGGTGGGATCATCAAGAAAATGAGTTGAGGTTTCAAAGAGGCTTAGGCTTGAGGTTGTTCACACTTATCAGAGAGGGAGGAGGCTTGTGTTTTCTCCTCAGATTGAGGAAGGGGCCAAGCATACTTCACCACAGGGATCACCATCATCACAACATCAGACATCCATGCATGATGAGGAGGAACATGACTTTGAATTAGTTGATTTGGAGGCCCATGAGGAGTAGGAAAACTTGGAGAGGGTAATCAAAGATAAGGATGCTCAAATCAAAGAGCTCTAAGAAAACTTGTCAAGGGCACATTTTGTCATTTCATTTCCAGAGAAAGAAAACCAGCAGCTGAAGACAAAACAATTGATTTTGGAGAAAAGGTTGTTTGAGTCAAAATAAAATGATGAGAAAGGCAAAGCAGTGGCTGAGCATGATGATTCTGATGAGCATGAACAAAAATTGAGAAGGAAGAGGCCAAGAACCATGGGCCTCAAAAGAGCATTGCAGAAGGAAAGAGGGAAAAACCCTACAAAAGAGGAGCTCACATTTGATGAAAGAATTGCCAAAGAAATCAATGAAGATAGGAATTTTGGTTAGAAAGTGGTCAATAATCACTTGCAAAAATATCCTTGAAAAGGAAAACCGGGATAACAATATTCATAAACGCATGGATGCCTGCTACCAAACAAGAAATCAGATTGCACACATCAAAATCAAGCAATTGCAAGGCAAGCTTAAGAAAACCCTAATCATCCAAAATGAGAAGGGTAAAATTTATTTTCTTGCTGATGCCTCCATGATTACATAATAATCCTCTTTCAGCACTTCTGGACCAATTTTGAGAAGATTTGGAGAAAATTTTTTTTTTTGGTGAAATTTGGTGCAGATTCAGAAATTTCAGAAATTTCACTAGGTCTAGAAGTGTAGTGCCTTGGTGCTGCACTTTTTCCTCAAGGCTCCAAATGGCATAAACTCAGAATTTATAGAAATATCTTGACCTCCTCTGAAAACCCATTTTCTCATATTCTTGAGACAAGGCTCATATTTTGAGAAAATGAGAAAAAGGGGTAAAAAATCAACAATCTTCCCCCCTTTTTGACAGGCGCTGCACACTTGGAGATACCATGGGAGGATGAGTTTTTGAAGGCCTTCTGATGGGTCATTTTAAAAAAAGAAATATGTTCTGGAAACTAGATATACATGTCTAGTTTACCGATCTATCATATTTTAGTTTTGAATTCAGTAAGGTGCCTAAAAATGGTCTCCACGATGGCATTGCGCATCTGCAATTTTCTGATATTTTTGTAAACTTTTCACTGTGTAATTTTCTCCAATTTCCAGTTTGACTTTTGTAAATTTTAAAAAGTGAAATTATATGAATGTAAAAGTAAAAATGTAAATGAAAATTTTAAAATGGAGTTTAATAGGTGTCTTATACTCCATTTATCTCTTTGAGGATATGTCTCTCAGTGGCTAGATAAAGGAGGAATTTGTTGTGTAACCTCCCTAGTGTGTAGCAGACTTCAGATAAATGCATGCATTTGACTTTCTTGCTGGAAAATTCAACCTCCAAGGGAGGATTTAGACCTTAATAGATATATGAGGCCTTTCTTAATAATTTAAAAGGGTTGGAGTCTTGGACATTGAGATAGTGTATTTCATTTTTACAAAGTATTAGAAAAGTTGCAGCTTAAATTTAGGTATTCATGTGCTGAGCTTATATGGCTATGTTTCTCTTTTGTAAGTCACTCCATTGAATGATTTCTCTTTCCTTTACATATCTACTACTTTCACTCATTATCTTTAAAGGTTTTAAGAAGAATTCATGAGGAATACATGCCCTGTTTTGATAAGATGATGATGTTTTGTTTATTTTCTTCTTAAGGAATGAATTCATATGTCTATGCTTGTTCCTAATATCTCTGTTCATCCTAAAACATAGCCATTAAGCCTAAAGGTTCATTCAAGCTTGCCTACCTTGCCCCTTTATTCCCCTACAATTCTCTCTCTTATAACCCTACCATAGTTTCAAGCCTAGCTCTAATGTCCATTTTCATGCAGCACAAAAATCCAAATCAACCAAAACCCTAGAGCCTATTATAGCTAGCCTAAAATCTCCATAATCCAGTAAATTTGGTTTTGATCTCATTGAGAGAGCCCTCTCAGCCTAGTAAATATAGCTACTAGTTCAAAGTGGTATGTGGTTACCTTTGTTGGTCTCCTTCTTAGCCTTCGGAGAATTGGTGGAGTGATAACATTGGCATTGTTTCGTGGGAACGAAAGATTTCATCTTCCCCAGGAAATATCATCAAAGTTTAGATCTGATTTGTTGATGGTGGAAAACGGTCGAATGCATATAGAGGTTGAATCATTCACCTAGCGAATCCAGTGTAGAATAATCTAAAGGTTCAAAATTTTCATGGTAACTTCACTTTTCAAGTACTGGTAGTTTGAAGAACTTCTTTGTGACTTCATTTTTTTCAAGATGGATTCAACTGCTGGAAGGTATGCTCGTATGAATCGGGATCACATTCCCATTTTTCCAAACTGCATGCCTTGTGTATATTGTCAGCCTTATCTCCCAAAGTTTAAATATGAGAAAGGAGATGATGATGCTCTGCATCTCATTAAATTTCACATGCATGCACGCAAGTTGAGTGTTCAATTTCCTGAAGATTGTATGATGAATATGTTTATTGCTACCTTGGAGGAAAAAGTGAGATCATGGTTTGGGAGTCTACAATATACTAGTTTATATTCTCTAAAGTACTTTCATTCAGTTTTCTTCCAACATTATCAAAGCTCTTATTCTTCCTTGTCAATGATCGATAGTGGTTGTGAGATTTCTAAAAATTTCATTGAGTTTCTTGAAAATTTGTATGGGGATGAAGAGTGTCTAGATGATGAGATGATAGAAGCCCTTTATGATTTTTTCTCCCAAAAAGAATCAGTAGTTTCCTTCTTGGATGAAACAGAATGGGACCGAAAAAGAGAAATGCATATTCCTGATCCTAGAAATTAAAATCATCGAGCCAATGTTAATTTTTATAAAACTCAAGTTTCTCCTATGTCTGAAGGTGAAATAGATCGGCTCCTGAAAACTCATGTTACAAACGAAGCTAATGAAGGTTTGCAGTTTTCACATAGTCAAGAATGTGTTAGTGAAAATTCTTCCATTATTGAAAATGGAAACCCGAGTTTAAATGATAACAATCATGAGATTGATAAAACTATACAGGAAGTTGTTGTGAATAAGCCAATTTGTGATGATGATTTCCTGTAAGGAGATTAGCTAACAGAGACTGTTGCCTTTCATGAAGAGGATATGGCTATCATGTTTGACAATATTGAAGAATGTGTTATGTTCAAGGATGATTTAGACTATGAATTTGAGGAGTATGAGAATAATATAGACAATGTGCAAGAGATAGAGTCAGAGTTTCCCAAGCTTCAGTAATTTGCGGCCAACACTCAGATAGAATAAAGTCATACTTCCCTATGCCTTCCTATGGATCAACAACCAAGTGTTCTTTCATATCAAAATGAAGGGTGTGCTTGTGTTTTTGATGGATCTCGAGACAAGGTAACATTTCATATTTTTGAAGATCCTTTTACTAATTTGCGATAGTTATCAGGGAAGATGTATTTTCTTGTTTTCATGGACCAGAAGCACATGCTCAGTGGACACATGGAGTGGCATAGTTTTTTTTTTTTTTTTTTTTTTTGCCTGCTCAAGGAAAGTGAGTAAGAATTCAAGTAAGTAGCCATCTGCTGGATTGGTTACACTAGAAGGATCACTTCACATGATTTTACATATGTCTTCAGGAGGTAGGTGGTTGTCATCAGGATTTGAAGCCCTAAGTCTTGGTGATATGCTACCATGAATACATTTTGTAATTTTTTAGTTCATTTAAAGTCAATTCAGTCCAGTTTTGAGTCAGTTTATCATGTCAAATTTTTAGTGCTCAATTTGGTTTTTAAATTTTGACTTTGTGCCCAATGGTTAGGCTACTTGGTCTACGGTGTTCTTGACACCTCCAAGGAGCTTCCATCCCCAGCTGGAGCCAATGTTAGTTTCAATATTTGCATCCTGTCACCAGTAGTAAAATGGACCCTTATCATGTCTTTCTAGGGTCCCATAGTCAATTTTTTTTCATTTCACTAGGTCTTCAAGCAAAAATTTGGTCATTGGGCATTTGGTTTAGGACTATTTTCCACTCCTTCCAGAAATTTTAAATTGTTGGTCCATGTCATCATATAAGATGATTATATCATTATTCAGGTATTTTCATCATCATTTTAGTCATCATCAACATGATCTAATTCATTTTAGTGTCTCCATTAGGTCATTAGGTTTTCAAGGTCATCAAACTGTCATTTCGTTCATAAAATTCGGTAATTGGAGGAGTGAAAACAAAGCAAGTTTCTTCAATAAATTTTGATTTCAGACAATGTAATTTTATGTTTATATATGTAATAATGACTTCATGTTCCTAAAAATATGTAAGTTCAATGTTCCAAAGAAGATACAAAAAGTTCCGGTTACAAATTTCCAAGGTTACAAAGTTAAAAAGAAAAATAATGAAAGTCATGCTTAAAGAGACATGCAGGCCCCATAATCACGTGAAGAGAATCATTACATGCCTATAAAAGGTGAAAAATACAAAAATACATTTCATTTGAACTCCTATTACCTTTTATCATCGAGCTCATTCCTCCTTTGGTGAGAAAACATAGGCTTTAAGCTGAAAGTGGCAAAACTTTCTTGGCACTGCACATCTAGAGGAGGTGATGTGCGTAGGAGAATTGCGTTGCGCATAGGCACGATGCACCAGTGTACTGTGCTGCACATATGGAAGAGTTGCCCAAACTTGTCTAAAACTCACAAAAATAAAATTTTCCAGCTTCTAATCCAGATTTTTCACCCTCCAAAAATCATAACAAGTAAGTATATTCATTTCATACCCACTCTTCCTTTGCAAACCAAGAAAAGATCATAAGCCTAGTCCCCTAGGGTTTCATATGAATTGAATTCTTGTGGTTTAAAAATGATAAAATTATTCTTTTAAACTCTATTATCACTGTCCCTACACCTTTGTTCGCAAGTTATTCATCATTTCCATCCATAACAAAACCATTTCCCTTCATTTTTACAAATCTCCCTATAAACCCTAGCCCTGTTCTACCAGATTGGGAAATTTCCCTAGCTAGGACTGTGTTTGAATTTTCTAGCTCATTTCCCTCACTCATTTACCCTCATTTCACTCCCTAAATATTCCTAAGACCCCTTCCCACATCCCTTCCCTAACTCCCTCATTTCATCCCTTTACTCATGTTTCCCTGTTTTTTCCCTCCTATCATCTAAGTTTTCAATCATGTAAGGAGATTATTCACCATCAGAGAAGAGAAAAAATGAAAAGTGGGGGAAGATAATGAGGTATGAGCCCTCAAATTGCAGTGAAATCACTTCCTCACCCTTCATCAAAAAATTCTTTGAATATGTAAATTTCCTAGGGTTTTGTCAAAGAGTGGAGGAGGTAGGTTACCATGAGCAACTGAAAATTTTGTTTGCCACCAATTTGAAGGGGGAAAAGGCCACCATTGTAGGGATTGATTTCAAATTTTCATTTGATGCCATCTCTCTTGCTACAAGGATACCAAATCATGGGGAATATTGGTTCAAAGGCATGAACCTAGACCTTCAGTGGTACAAATCCTTCATAAAATCATAGTACAAGAAGGCACATTCACATATTCTTCCATTCAGATACAGAGGTATGCACCATTGATGAAGGTTGTGATGAAAATTTTCACATGTGAGGGTAGGTTTTCCAGATTGTACCAATATTACACCAGACTTCTCATGTAATTCACAGTAGTAAATTCCCTTAATTTATGAAATGTCTTGTACAGGAGTGTGAGCAAGATGGGAGAAAAGGTGCAAATTATGAACACAGAAAATTACCCTAACCTCTTTCACCACAAATTGGTGAACATCATATTTATCCATTAGTTGGCAAAGAATAACATAACATGGGATACCTTCATTGAGGCAACCTTGCAGATGTATACAACTACTACACCAACTCAGGAGAAAAACATATCACCTTCCATGTCAGCACAACCTATGGAGGTGGGATCTTCAAGAAAACAGGCTGAGGTTTCAAAGAGTCTTAGGCCCGAGGTTAATAAAAATTATTAGAGAGGCCATAGGCTTGTGTTTTCTCCTTGGAGTGAGGAAGGGGCCAAGCATACTTCACCACAGGGATCACCATCAACACAACATCAGACATCCATGCATGATGAGGAGGAACATGACTTTGAATTAGTTAATTTGGAAGCCCATGAAGAGAAATAAATTTTGGAGAGGGAAATAAAATATAAGGATTCTCAGATCAAAGAGCTCCAAGACAACTTGGCAAGCGAAAATTTTGTCATTTCATTTCTAGAACAAGAAAATCAACAATTGAAAACAAAACAATTGATTTTGGAC
Organism: Pinus albicaulis; assembly: GCA_034641835.2. NCBI lineage: Eukaryota > Viridiplantae > Streptophyta > Pinopsida > Pinales > Pinaceae > Pinus > Pinus albicaulis. Next base: position 458,158,844 of record CM076572.1, read on the forward strand.
AAAAGGTTGTTTGAGGAAAACAAGCATAATGAGAAAGGCAAAGCAATGGCTAAGAATGATGATTATAATGAGCATGAAAAATAGGTGAGAAGGAAGAGGCCAAGAACCATGGGCCTCAACATATCATTGTAGAAGGAAAGAGGGCAAAACCCTACAGAAGAGGAGATCACTTTTGATGAAATAATTGCCAAATAAATCAATGAAGATAAGGAATTTTAGTTAGAAAGGGTAAATACTCACTTGGAAAATATCCTTGACAAGTAAAATTGTAGAAATTTGAATAACTGATATGTTATTCACCGAGATTCTCCTGATCACACACTATTTGACTTCATGCACAATACAGAATATCTTCTACCATTGATCATTACATGCGGAAATAAAATCAATTGCATGCACACATTAAAACCATAAAAATTCACACATATGAACACAGTATGTAATGGGAAAGCTTAAAGCTGAAAACCCCCAAATATATGTATATTATATATGTCATAGATATCATGTAACAATCATTATACAAAGCTCCTCACAAGCTCTCAATACAATCTCCAATTGCTACACACTAATCAAGCCCGATCTTGCAAATCCCATGCACCGATCTTTGCCAGCCTTTAGCCTGCCTCTACTGCGCAATCACTACTAAAGAATAGCTCTTGATGAGTTTGAATTACCCTAGCCTTTCTCACGCAGTCTTTAAAGGCATATCTACTGAGTGTTGGATGAAAACCATGCATCACTATGGTCACAACTGATAGTCACACTACTCTTTCACCTATCTCTTCACTGGTCTCCACTGAAATTGTCCATGCACTGAAGTTAACTGATGTATTCTTTAGTTAATTAATGATTTATTATTTAGTGAATTAATTAATAATTAATTCACACCACTCTTCACTAGTGTATTAATCAGTTAGACTAAATACAACTAGCTCAACTATGTTTAGATTAGTTAAATTGAACACAACTCCATTAACTTCCTTAATCAACTCCACCAAAATCTGTCACATGAGTTCTAACTGAAGTATCCATGCAATAGCTCAACTTAACCCTCAGGAATAGTGTAATTCCTTCTGTCAGCTCCTGTGCCACATCTGTGCACTTAACTGAAGTGCTCCAAGAGAATAAGATAATGTTTATAGTCCAAATATTATTAAGAGATAATAATATTCGACATATCTATTTTTAGACCGGCAATCTAAAAATAGATTCCGCCCAATATGTCTAAAAATAGAAGTCCATATATTTTTCCAACTTGACCAACCATCCACAAATAGCATCCTGCAACTCATAGAATATGATCGACATGTCTAAAAATAGACATAGTCTAAAAATAGACTTTGCGACAAAAATCACCTGTGTGGGCCCCACCTAGTTTATGTGATCACTTTCCAACTAGGATCAGGAATGATGTTTCAGGATGCCTCCTTCACTGTTTCTTGTTGCAATCTTCAACACTCCCTCTCAACAAGAAAGGACTGTCTTTGCATGTGACATGCAACTCCATGCATTCGCCCTGCAACCTTCATAAGCGCCATGCAACTCCATGCATCTGCTCTGCAACTCCTCTGAAATTGAATAGGCTCCAAAAAACTCAATCAATATGATGCATCTATCATCAAAGTCTTAGAATTCTGCTGGTACCAACTGCACATGTCATCAGGAACCACTGCGTTGTTGAACTGTTGCACCCATGCACTTGCTGTCAACTTTGATCCGTGCTCCAGTATTTGACACTGTCACTTTGATCTGCCTGCATCAATCCAACTGATCATGCTACTGCTGCTCTGTGGGCACCTCATAGCTAGGTTCAATTCATGATATCCATAGCATCTCAATGAATCCTGCCTAGAAATCTCCTCTTGGGATTACTCATGCATGTCGCCCCACCTCTCACCTGGTGGTATAGTTTCATGCACTCCCTCTGCCCATCTGGCATGAAATTTCTCTGCATGAGTGGTTTCTTCCAATCCATGATCCTCATTTTGGCTGCTCCACATCCCGAGGTTCACTCTTACCTGCATGCAAAACTTTCTCCCTCTCAAGCATCAATTGCATGTCTTTCTTGCACTTCCCAACAGTAGGAAGCTCCGTAGACATCCCATCTACTTCAAGTTTGTAGAGATTCTTTGCTCGAATCCCAACCTTCTTGACTTTTCCTTCCTCATCCACACTAACTCCTACACTCTGAAGCTCATCCCTGCAATGGAAAAACTTTGTCAAGTATAACGGAATAGTGTCATTCTTCTCCATTTTTATTTTCCTAAGTTTATCCTAAAACTCAATCGCTTCAATGCTTTGCAATTTCTCCAATGATCAATATCGCTCTGATACCATGTAGAAATTTGAATAAATGATATGTTATTCACCGATATTCTCCTGATCACACACTATTTGACTTCATGCACAATACAGAATCTCTTCTACCATTGATCATTACATGCGGAAATAAAATCAATTACATGCACACATTAAAACCATAAAAATTCACACATATGAACACAGTATGTAATGGGAAAGCTTAAAGTTTAAAACCCCCAACTATCTGTATATTATATGTCATAGAGATCATGTAACAATCATTATACAAAGCTCCTCACAAGCTCTTAGTACAATCTCCAATTACTACACACTAATCAGGCCCGATCTTGCAAATCCCATGCACCGATCTTTGCCAGCCTGTTAGCCTGCCTCTACTGCGCAATCCCTGCTGAAGAATGGCTCATGATGAGTTCGAATTACCCCAGCCTTTCTCACGTAGTCTTTAAAGGAATCTCTACTGAGTGTTGGATGCAAACCATGCATCACTATAGTCACAACTGATAGTCACACTTCTCTTTCACCTATCTCTTCACTGGTCTCCACTGAAACTATCCATGCACTAAAGTTAACTGATGTATTCTTTAGTTGATTAATGAGTTATTATTTAGTGAATTAATTAATAATTAATTCACACCACTCTTCACTAGTGTATTAATCAGTTAGACTAAATACAACTAGCTCAACTATGTTTAGATTAGTTAAACTGAACACAACTCTATTAACTTCCTCAATCAACTCCACCAAACTCTATCACATGAGTTCTAACTAAAGTATCCATGCAATAGCTCCACTTAACCCTCAGGAATAGTGTAATTCCTTCTGTCATCTCCTATGCCACATTTGTGCACTTAACTGAAGTGCTCCAAGAGAATAAGATAATGTTTATAGTCCAAATATTATTAAGGGCTAATAATATTCGACATATCTATTTTTAGATTGGCAATCTAAAAATAGATTCCACCCAATATGTCTAAAAATATAAATCCATCTATTTTTCCAACTTGCCAACCATCCACAAATAGCATCCCGCAGCTCATAGAATATGATCGACATGTCTAAAAATAGACATAGTCTAAAAATAGACTTTGTGACAAAAAATCACCTGTGTGGGCCCCACCTAGTTTAGGTGATCACTTTCCAACTAGGATCAGGAATGATGTTTTAGGATGCCTCCTTCATTGTTTCTTGTTGCAATATTCAACACTCCCTCTCAACAAGAAAGGATTGTCTTTGAAATCTTCAACACTCCCTCTCAACAAGAAAGGACTCAACAATAATTGACCCAAAACTGATCCTAAACTAGGATCCAACACCTACAATCATTCACCAAAATACATACCTTTGTCCATTGTTTGAAGCGTTCTCCACTACGACAACCAAGGGAATCATCAAAGTCCCTTTTGTAGCCTTTACTTCTTCTCATATTTTCATCTAAGGATTGTGATTGTCCTTCAATGAGAGGTTTTCCCTCCACATTGCAACTTTTGTGAATTTTCAAGCCCTTAACACAGACTTTTCTCCCTTTATTACAGCGGTACCCTAGAACACCTTGAATCAGGTCTGTGGAAGCCTCTTTTGAAGATTTCCCCACCTCAAACAAGCCCTAAAACAACCTCCTCTTCCTACAACCCTCCAGCAAGGTGTTGCGTCCCTCTCTCATTTAACGCGGTGCTCCTGAATTGGATTTAGAACAACCCTTCAACCTTTGCTGGTCTTGTCCTCCTTGTTGTGGCCTAGAATAGAGATATCTCCCTCTCCAACGATCTCTTTGAGAGGTAAGTGTTGCACAAATGGATGCCTCATAGCACATCAAATCACCCTTTATTTATATCAAATAAAGGGGCTCCAACGAATAGATGAAGAGACACATTTGTTGGATTATTTTTACATCAAGCCTACATGACTTGAAAACCAATAATTACTTGTCAACTTCAAAAATTCATTTATCCTCAATGAAAACTCAGAATCAGATTATTCTCATTATGTTGGAATCGTCTCGCCGAGCTCTATCATCCTCATCCATCACATGTCAAAAACTCATTACGGTTTTGGCTAAAAAATTTATGGGTGAAAAACCCCATACTTGGTTCCAAGCCCACAAGTGATCCTTGTGGCACTTTTCCCTCCACACCCTGAACACTATGGCTTGGAGTACCTCCCAAGCTACAAAAATCAACATTTTTGAAAAATAAATTGAACTCTTAGATGAGAAGGGAGAAAGAATAGTTTTTCAGGGAAAAATAAATCCTACTTCAGTGAGGTTGATCACAACTATGCAAGCCAAACACAAACAAAAAGAAGGGATGCATGTTGTTTACAGTGTAAATCTCTAGAGCAGAGAAAGCTAGCAATGATGTTGAGAATGATGAGAGTGAGATGACGATAAGATATCCAGTTTTGAAATAGTACACAAATGTGTTTCTAGTGGAGGACCTTGGATTACCTCCTCACAGATATATATATTTATCTATTGATTTGTTACCTGGAGCAGCACCAACATCCAAGGCACAATACTATATGAGAACTCCTGACGTGGTTGAGCTAAAATTTCAGATTAAGGAGATGTTGTAAAAAGGCTACATAAAGTTGAGTGTGTCTCCATGGCGAGCACCCGTGTTTTTTATGAAGAAGAAGGATGGCACCTTAGATTATGCATTAAAAATAGACAATTAAACAAGGTGGCCATAAGGAACAAGTATACACTTCCACAAATTGATGAGCTCTTTTATCAGTTACGAGGAGAAGTAGCCTTCTCTAAGATCAACTTGAGGTCAGGGTATCATCAAGTGGGGATCAAGGAGGAAGACATCCATAATACCTCATTTTGAACAAGATACGAGAACTATGAGTTCGTGGTGGTACCGTTTGGGCTTACTAATTCCCCAACCACTTTCACGTGCTTAATGAAAAATGTGATGTGTCCTTATTTGGATAATTTTTTCATCGTATTTGTTAATGACATATTGGTGTATTCAAGGACTCAGGAAGAGCGTGAGAAGATCTTGGTTGTAGTGCATGACAGTTGTTGAGGGAGCATAAACTCTATGCAAAGCTTAGCAAGTGTGAATTCTTCCAATCACAAATACATTACTTGGGGCACATTGTCTCCAAGGAGGAGATATCAGTTGATATGGAGAAATTCAAGGCCATCATGAAGTGGCCAACACCGAAGAATGTAAATGAAGTTAGATCATTCATGGGGTTGGCAGGATACAATAGGAACTTCATTAGAAAATTCTCTGAGATAGGCCACCCCATCACATCCTTGCAGAGGAAATGAAATAAATTTAAGTGGAAAAATGAGTTTGCAACCAGTTTTGAGAAATTAAAGTAGTTGCTCACTACTGCACCAGTGTTTAAGATTGCATATCCAAGAAATGATTTCATGATTTGCATAGATGCATGCAAGGAGGCATTCAGTGGAGTCTTGATGCAAGAAGGACATGTAATGTGTTATGAGTCTTGAAAGTTGAATGAGCACGAGGAAAATTATGTCACTCGTGATTTAGAGTTTGTTGTTATTATTATTTCATTGAAGATGTTGAGGCATTACCTCATCATCAGAAAATTCACGCTCGCGACAAATAATCGAGGACTAAAGTACATGTTTTATCAACCTAAGTTGAATTCCATACAAACTATGTGAATGGATACACTTAGTGAATTTTACTTTGAAATCAAGTACACTAAAGGCGAGGAAAATTTAGTTGTCGATGCACTCGTTAGAAGGATTTAGTTGAATCAGTTGGCAAAGATATTTTATTATGGATTATACCTAGT